>JAGFPH010000004.1:2218769-2238818 GCA_018207615.1 Philaenus spumarius
TGCTCTAAAAGCGTGTTTTTTAGTTTTTTTAAACTATATTTATTTTTCACTTTTTAGTTCGATGTATTATAAAAGCGTGTTTTTTAGTTTTTTTAAACTATATTTATATCAAATAAGCATGATCTTGTTCAAATTCCTGATGCAAACATTTTAGCCTCACAATTATTTTTAAACACACAAGTTGTGGATATTTTGTAAATAAGGCTAACCTGCTTTGAGTTCTGCAACTGCTATAAATATTTTTGGAAATAAAAATTTTAATTTAAATGTGATATTTGGTAAAATAAGAATAATCGGGTTCCAGTTCTTACAACTACTGCAAATAATTTTAGATGCACAAATTGCTATTTAATTATATTATGTCATCAAATAAGCACGGTTGAGTTATTTTCCCCAATCCAACTGGTAATTTAATTAAATAAACACTTGCTGAGGAAGCATATAAGCAGGTAATTTATTATAAATTAAAAATAATAATAAATAACACCGCTGTAGGCGTCAAAAAGAATTAGGATTGTTTGCAATGTCGTATTTGCGAAGTATTCAGTCTATTAGTTCATAAATGCAGTAAAACCGTCCATACAAGTGAGATAACATCGAAAAATATCTGGAATGATCAGGATAGCTCAGTTGGTAGAGTGTTACCACTTAAAGGTAAAGGTCCTGGGTTCAAATCCCGGTCTTGGTCCATGTTTTTTTCACTTGTAATTTAATTAAATAAACCCTTGATGAGGAAGCGTGTAAGCAGGTAATTTATTACAAATTAACAATAATATTTTTTCTTGCCTGACTAAGACTGAGAACTCTTGAAAGTGTTTGTAGCTCTGACTGAAATTAGCTCTAAAGTCAATAATTAAATTACAGTAAATATATTATGATCAATTTATGTTTTATTATTTATTTAATTTTGTTGGTAAAGAGTGTGCATTTTTAGGAAACAGTCTAGAATTTCACTTGCCAAGGTTAGTAGGCTCTGTTAAGATGAGAGAGCCTGTTCGATAAGGTGATGAGTACTGTATTTTTAGTCACGATACAGAGATTGTCATGATTTCTTTAACTTGAATATATTATTTCATCTACATAAATTCACTCGTCTATCTACTTTTCCACTCAATCCACATTTGATTTAAATCATCCCTCTTATTACACAAAAGCTATAATAGACATGAAGTTCAAATTGTCCACAAAAATTATGTATTAAAAATATATAATGGATTTCACTCACCTTGAGATTAAAAATACACGTGGATAACGTATTTTTAATCTCAAGGTGGATGAAATCCATTATATATTTTTTAATATCATATACCCCACCTATAATGTCCTTCAAGATAAAAAAATATCATGTAGATGTGCAGAATCACAATTATTTAAAAACACAAGAATGACTCTAAAAGATTGAAATGTTCATTTTTTAACTGTGTATGTGCAGTATAACTAGCACGTAAAAAAACTCAATTAATAAAAATTAATTGGCGAAGCAAAATATTATAGTTAACTTTAAAACTACAAATGTTTCTTATTGATTCATTGATTGTAGATAGTCTATTTTAATTCAAACCTCTAAATTTGAAAAATATTTTCTTCTTGAGGTAACTTATTTCAGGTAGATTTTAAAGAAAGTAACTATTTACTATGATGTAACTTACGGAAAATCTCTACAAAGTTTTTCGTTTCATAGTCGCTAGAACCCAAAATTATAGTTAACTCAAAAGTTTGTATATTTTTTATATCGCTTTTTATGGACATGATAACTGTTGTAATTATGTACAGATTACTAGGGCAGATTGATACTTTAAATTTATAGATGGAAAATATAGGTTGACTTGTTAATGTGCAAAATCATACCAAGGAGGCAGAAATGGAGTGGGCTTTTAAACTGCTGTTACTACCTTAAAAGTGACGTATGCAATCTTCATGGATGCATTATAGGAACATTTAAATTAAATAAATAAATAAGAAACAGTAAATAATAAAAAGTGTAAGCAAACAAAATAACTTGTAATATTAATATTTGAAATCATATTTTGTATAAGCAGTAAATGGCGTTGTGTTGCACCAAGAGTTTTTAGTGGGATCAAATTAAATGGAAAATCAATTTAGCTCCAAAAATTAACATGGCAGTTATAACATTTTAACAAAGTTGGGAAAGAAATAGATTTATGAAAGTTAAAGGGTCCTGGCAAACAAAATTTAAGAGATTATGCAAAGTTAAATTCACAAAATTAGCCTAATTACTAACCTCAAAATTTTATTAGAACAAAATCATTTAATGAAAAATAAATTAACTTCGGGAAATTTAATACAATAAAAAAAATAACGGTAATCACTCGTATAATAACTAAATAAAGCTAAATAACACTTAACTTACCTTTTTCTTACAAAACAAATAAATATACAAACCAAGATTTAAGTTACAAAATAGAACGAATGTAATCAAAATATTTTCACAATTCAAATTGTTATTAGCGTATAGATTTATGCAGATGTAGTATAAATTGTAATACAAGTTAACTTGAGAATCATTGTATGGTTTATTAATCAAAGTGTTAGAAATTAAAAGTGTGTTAAACCAAACAAAGTAAGGTTAGTAAAGATTGGAGACAATTTATACTCGTCACGGCAACGATATATCAGTCAAATCGAATAGAAAAATATGAATAGCTGTTTGATACGTCACGACTAAGTGTACATTTATATGAATATATTATAATAAAAAATGATTTTATTTTAAATAATTTTATCAAATTTTCAATTGTCTATCTCAAAGCTGAAAGAGCACTACAAATATCTCACTGGTTCAACTTATAGGCTAGGCCTATTCCAACAATACAATAACTATAACCTTTTAAGTTATAACAAAATCTGGTTTATTTAAACAATATATTGAATCTCCTTTTACATTTAAATCATATATACAATCTTATTATTACATATCAAACATTGCAATTATTTTATAATTACTAATTATTAGATCTCTTAATCTCGGATCAAAAAGGTTTGTGGCTAATTAAGTATGCAATCTGTAGCAAAATGAATCATATAATTAATGTAATAAATATTTAAAATTGCTAACTATTAAAGTATAAATTTCAAATAAATGTTCAATTTCTAGTTATGGTTCTTAATTTCATATAATTTAACAATTTGATAAGTCTATATTGAACACTGAAGTTTTTGGTAATTGTTCTTTAAATGTACTTTAATAAATATGGCCGATACTACCTTCCCAGGAGCTCAATTGAAACATTAATACTTCCTTAGTTTATTTAGAATAGATATTATTTCAGTTCTTGAAATTCGTGATAGAAATTATTTCTGCTTTCTTCTTAAATGGATTTAATGATTTATACTGTCTTTATTTTAATGTACGGTTGAATTATTTTAGAGCCTCTTAACAAAAACGTCTGTATCATACAATGGTCAACTAAAACGTAATAAAAAGGCTTGGTTCTTCTTCAAAATGGACCCGCGACACTGTGCACTGCCTTACTGAGTAGCTTTGCTATACGTTTTCCACTATTAGTCTTATTTAAGCCAATGTTCTTTTAATAAAATCAATAAAGTAAACTTTTATAAGTTTTGCCACTTGTGTAATCGTTTTTTACCAATGTTTATAATTATTTATGCCTTTAAAATGTCCAAAATATTCATTTTTTAGAAAAATATAAAAGTACGTTTACGGGTTTATGATGTACGCATTGGAAACAGCTGTTTTTAATTCTAATTCAACTTTAATCGATTGTCTTTGCAGTCTGAGTAGGTTATATCACTGCTTTCCTTTCTATTTGCTTTGTTTACAGATTTATAATATTTCAACACTGTTTTAACACTTGTTTTTCAAATAAATTACAATGTTTCTTAATCTTAATTATACTAAATCTAGTAATACATACGCATAATTATACACACTAATAGGTTTGAATAATGAAATATGATTGCATACTTTTCAATTTTTTTTGTAACTACATTTTAGCCTAGGCTTGTCGATTTATTTTTATAAAAGAAAAAAGGTAAGTTAATTTATATTTAGCCTTATTTATTGATATTATATAGTTATTTACTGTGTTTAATTATTACAAATTCTGAAGTTAAATTACTTTCATTAGGTAGGCTAGTTCTTGCTTTAAGTACAATTTTGAGGTTATATTTTCCCAACTGGGTTAAAATGTTATAACTGTCCTCCAATTTTGAATTTTTATAAAAACTGACAGTTTTTTTTAACAAATTTTAAATTCTTTAACATAACATTTTTGGTTATTAACAACACATATAATCTTAATAATTATTTAACATTCTCAACAACTATATACATAAACATCTTGATATTAACAATTATATACAAACTTCAAAACAGTCAACTGACTAATAATAATTATAAGGAAGTTAAGCAACAACTCTATTGCCAATTCCCTACTGTAATCTCCTCTTACTTATGTATTTACATTTAATTACATTCTTCCCTATCCAAATTCTTCTCATAATATTTCTTGATACTGGTTATATGAAAAATTCCATTTATCTTCGCAGGCTTATCAATATAAGACAATAAATAGGTTGCTTTTGAAATATGGTTTTATAATTTATTAATATGTCGCTTAATTGTTTCTTCTGCTTCTGGTTTAATAATTCTATTTTATCTACTTCCTCTCGAATAATCTCCTCTGTCACTAAATTGTTTTTTGTGGTTATTTCATAGTCGTCTTCATAATATTTGTTTCCTTCAATCATCTCATACTCCTTTCTTCCAATCAACTCACATCTAATTCCGTTGTTTCTTTCCCTGTCCATCTTTATTACCTCATTCTTGTAATCATAATTAATCATTATATTATTTTCATTGAAATCTAACTTCATTCTCAATTGTACCAATCTTACAAAAACGAATAAATAAAGAAACGGAAGCTATACTGGGCCACATAGATTGGACATGTTCAAAACTTACCTTTAAAGTCAAAAATCACCAAAAGTAGAAATGTCTCAGCTGATCACTTACAATTCATAAGATACCTTGAGGTTAAGTCAATAAACCAAAAAAAAACTAGGTACAATTTAGGTTTATTAACCAAAATTAATAAAAAATTATATGCCCTTAATTAATAAAAAGAAATAAGTTATATGCCCTTAAAGTACAAAAAAAGAAAAGTTTGTATTACAGAATATATGTATAAATTTAAATTGAATTTAAAGTCCCTCCCCAAAATAAAAGTCAAAAACCCTCCCCATTAGTAATGATTACAAGGTTTATACAAATTTAAACAGACAAAATACAAAATTTAACATCTAGTACCATGGATTTGTTTAATAATTAACATTTATGTCGTTGGCCAACTGTAAAGCTAAGTATAATTAAATAAATAAAAATAAAGAAATTGTGAGACGTCACTAAAAAAAAAGTATATATAATTTCTAATATAGAGCCCTTAGGGCTGAGGTCCAAAATTTGCTATAGCTGCTCCTCCCGAGTTTATTAAATATAAAAGACATATTTTAAGAATTATTCAATTGTTACAAAAAAACATACAAGTACACAGCCTATTCAAAGTTTCTTATAAAGTTCACTGCAGATTTTAGAAAATATCAGATTTTTTTTTGGTTCATAGCTATATCAAAACAAACACTGTCGCAGAAAAATAGTTATTAAAGCTGCATGTTGGTGGTAGGCTTTAACAGCAGAACATATGTGGTTGTTGGAATTAGGTGTGGTCGTTGCACCAGTGAATACTGCATTAAAACAAAATAACATCTTTTTAGAATCAAAGTAGGCTTTAAAACCAAGCATAGTGAAAAGCTATTAGGTTAAAAGTTTACCTTTATAATATTCTTTGATACAAGGTGACAAGCAGGTATTTTGAAATAAAGATGTTAATTGTTACTACAAGACTTAACCAAAGTTAACTTGTCATGTTACTTTAACTGTTGCTACATGTCTGTAGACCACATAGTAAACTTTAAAATGTTCTTAGCTTATAAATCAAAATATATCTGAGATATAATTATTTAAATTATAGTTCTTTTAAAGGTCCATAATTGTTATAGGTTACACAGCTTTAAATTTGTACAGAATAATATAAACTGTTTAAGCTAGGCTTTAGTAAAAAAATAGGCTAGTTACATAAGATTTAATATTTAGGCTGTACTGGTAGTTTAAAAAAAAAGAAAATTGAATTACATAGATTTTAAATTAAACTTTATGAGTTTGAAATATTACTTACAATATTAAATGTAAATCTAACTTGATAAAACTTACAAAGGGAACATGTCATAACCAAAAATGAAAAGCTAAAACATTTTGACTTGGTAATATTGCTCTATATACCTGGTATTTAGAAGAATTGGACTTAGAACAAGGCCATGATAATTAGCGACGCACTGTCGTTAAACTCGCGACTAAATTATTTAAGGAAATACAACGACATGACTAGATACTTTGCGCCGTCTTAAGAGTGAAGTTTGTAACAGAGTAATGGCGACTAATACTAGAAGGTTGCATGACGAAGCTAAACTCAGCTCACGAGATAAGAACAGCTGTCGATTCTCAGATTAAGCTTTGACGTTACAAAATAGCAGAGACTGTACGGAGTCGCCGCCTAGCGGTAGAAAGGGGAACTGCATGAAGAAGAGAGAGTCGGTAAAAACAGAACGTTGTAAAATATCAAAAACTTTATAGTCTCCCCCCCCCCCGAAACGACTGCGTCGGAAAAGAAAAAAAATTTGTCAGAAGGACAAACAAAAAAAATGACGCAACCAAACCAACCGAAAGAAATTTGCTTGACCACATAAAGGGAGACAACACACATGAACACATACAAAAACTTACAACTAACTCTAGGTAACCAACTGGTCAATATACCTCCACCGAAATATACAACACTCAATAACAAGAACAAAAAGATACTTAAATATAAGTGGACTCGCTGTGTCCTTAAAGTGAATAAGGTGCTCGAAAGCAAGCTTATTGTTTGTCGTATCTCTAGGATCGGAAGGTGATCAGTCTTTGGATCTTGCAAGATAGACTAGATGCATGACATGTCATGACTAACGACATTATTTATTTGAAGGATTCCGGCGCCGGGAATTTATGTCATGTCAAGGATACATAATAACCTTTGAGATGGCCAATCTCCTGGTTTAACGTCGAGTCCGGGTGCACTTGATTATCAAGTGATGATGTGTAAAACATTACACAGCAACAAAAACACAACTTAATACCTATAAGAGGTTCAGGTGGGGTAAACGCATTTAGCGCAGTTAGCTGAAATGGGGTAGAGATTTGAAAAATGACTAATGGGGTCTGTAGGTACTAGGTACTGTATTCAAAATATTTAAATACAGATTTTGATGTACTTCATGTTAATTGTAAGGGTAATAAGTTAGATGCTTTGGAAATGTTAGAAATTAAGAGGTTAATTAATAAGGACGTAAGTTTAGTTTTAAACGAACAAATAGATTTAAGCAATTCGCCACTTCTACAACCGTTGTTATTGACCAGTTCGATCCCTGCCCCATCCCTAACCTAACGGTATTTTGGCCTACCTGTACCCAACTGCTGTGTGTTGGATTTTTTTCTTGTTCCTTTAGTCTTTAAGTTGCCTTCGATAATGCCGTAGCTGGCGAAACCTAGGTCGGCACGGCTCAATAAAGCTTTGTGAAATAGTACAAAAAGTTTTCATTTATTTATTTATACATTTTTATTGTAAACACACGCTAAAAAAGAGTACAAACATTTTTAAACAATCATTGTATTTAAGTAAAAAAACTAACGGACTTATAGTACTGTAATTTATGTGCATTAAAGTTCAGAAAAAGTACACAACTTGAGCCTATTATTATTATTCAAGTTAATACAATTATGTAATGTACAATAAAAATGGGGAAATTAGTAAAAAGTTGGACTTAAATGCAGTACAGTAAAATTTAAGTTTTATTTGCACTCACGTCATTTATTTTTTTGTAAAAAACTATGTAATTGAGGCTTGCTTGGATCGCTGAACCCGCTTCTTTGACGAAATATCTCTCCATCTGCGAAAAAGCAAGAGATCGGCCGCTGTAGCTTCTTCTTGTTGTTCGACGTAGTCGATTAGATGTTCAAACGCCTGGAATGCTTCACTATGCGTCATCGTTTGTTTTGGCTCTTCATCTTCGACAGGTGCTGGCTCTGTGTTCACTAAGTCGATAATATCACTGTCAGTAAATTCATGAACTTCATCTTCATTCATCCACTCATTTACTTCATCGCTGTTTATTTTGTCACAACCGGGAACGTTTCTTAGAAGTTGAACGATTTCTTCGTTTGTTTCATTATCTAGTTTTTGTGCTTCTGGCTCTGCATCATTCCACCGATCACTTGCTTTGTGGTCCAATAGCTTTCTCCAGGATTTTACCAGTGTTGTTGGCTGGATGTCATCCCATGCACTAGAAATCCACAAGGCAACATCTAGCATGTCCACGTCTTTAAGGCACTCGGTAACACTCTTGCCATCGTCCATACCCGCAATTATCACTGACAGTAACTTACGGCGGTATAACCGTTTGAGTGTTTCGAGGACGCCTTGATCCATTGGTTGACACAATGAAGTTACGTTGGGAGGCAAAAACAGACACTTTATTTCACCACTTCTCAATTCATCGGCAGAGGGATGTGAAGGGGCGTTGACAAGCAACAAAATTGCTTTCTTTGGCAAGTTGTTTTTTTCTGATTATTTTTCGACGGATGGGACAAACTGATGGTTAAACCATTCCTTAAAAATTGCTGAGTTCATCCAGGCACTTTTTTGCCCTTTGTACCACACTGGTAAAGTTGAGTGGTCCTTAAAGTTTTTGAATGCCCTGGGTTTCTACGATTTTCCTATCAGGCACAGTTTTACTTTATTTTCCCCCGTGACATTGCTGCAGGCTAAAACTGTCACTCTTTCTTTTTTCTTTTTATAGCCTGGCGCACTTATTTCTTCCTTGGAGGCTAGAGTGCAGCTTGGTAGCATTTTAAAATTCAAACCACTTTCGTCGCAATTGTACAGCTGGTCCCCACTAATTCCTTCTTCATCAAGCAGGTTATGTAAAAAAAATTTAAATTCTTCCACGTCTTTTTCATTCGCCGAAAGTTTTTCCCCCACTTATTTGAAATTTTTTAACGCCATATCGATTTTTCCATTTTTCAAGCCATCCTTCACTAGCTTTAAAGTCAGACTCGTATCCCATTTCCTTACTAAATTGAAAAGCCTTCTCTTTTAAAATGGGCCCTGATACAGGCAGTCCTTTTGTCCTACACTGTGTAAACCACAAAAAGAGTGCTTCGTTCACTTTTTCATTTACAGGTGTCTTCATCATTTTTGACTTTTTGATGCCTGAACCTGAAGCCTGATTAGAGCACCATTTTTCTAATTTTTCACGGGATTTTTTCCAGTCACTCACCGTACTAGTTCCCACACCCATCTCACTTGCAATCTTTTTAGCAGTTTCTCCCGCATCCAATCGCTTAATTGCGCGAAGCTTTTCCTCGATTGAAAAGACAGTTTTTTTTGTTTTTCAGCCATTTTATAAATAGGAAATCTGAATGTACAGTAACTAATCCTACGCCTTAATAAAATACAGTACACTATGTATACACTCTTAAATAAAAACTACAACGAACTGGTAAATCAATCACTTAAAGACACAATTAAACAAGTCGCAAAAGAAATCGAACGAACTGCCAAACATCACGCATACAACAGAACTGACACCTACAGTATTACTATTTCCGGAGTGGTGAAGCTGTGAGATGGGTAGACACATTGTTTGTAGTGTAGTGACCTTGGCCACCTCCCCTAGCGCTCGCTTTCTCCGAATTCTTGGAAACAATGCCCTACAGCCCAACTCAAAAACATCATTCGCTACTGCAATATTTAGTCGAAAATATTCATTTTTGATAGATATATTTATTATTTTTTACTACGCCGGACATCGGAGGTTTCGGATATGAGAGGTTCGGATTAGAGAGGTTTTACTGTATATATTTGTTTAAATAGTTGGCCAACGTTAAACTTATAGATATGCGCATATTTTGTATAATAATAAAAAATAATTCCTGAAATAATAAACAAATTAAAATAAAGAGAATTTTTATTTATTATATATTTTGTTATTTGTGTCGACACTAAAAAAAATTTGAATTTGGAAATTAGACCCTGGTGGTCTGAAAGAACGAAAATTAGGTACCGTGCTCCTCCCTATGAAAATATATATGTAAACTAAAGCTAACCTAATTTAGGCTAAATTACACATAGTTCAGAAAATACAAGAATTAATTATGAGCCTGTTATATATGGACAAAAACATATTGTGTTCATAAGTTTTTAATAGTGTAACCAGTTAAACAAATAACTTAAACGGCACTTATTGCATTTATTGATGAGCAGTGTTGGAGTTGGTAGCAAAAGCTGATAGTTGGTAGTTTTTTTTTTTACAAGCAAAATGAAGCAAACTTTTTGTAGCCAGGAACTTGGACCAGATATACTGGTGTTGTAGATATTTAGCTCATTTTTGAGGCACTCTATTAACTCACAAGCATTTTCTAACTAAAATTGAATTTAGTATTTCGCTATTTGTGCATTTTGAATTTAAAATAACTGACTGTGAGGCACTTGGTCGTCACGGTAGAACGAAGAGACGCCGACTGAAGTCAAAGAAAAATGGCTAAAACTATCAGCGTCTTGATTTCTGCTTTTTCAAGAAGGACCTACGGCGCAGTGGTGTGGTGAAATTTCGCACTAATTGCCAGTCAACCCCTACTATTTGCAAGGGTATGCTCCCACAATGCACAAAGGTTGATGATTTTTGCATTTTGTCAGTGTAAGGTTTTTGTGAATGCTACAATATATTGTTATTTTGTATATAATTTGTCATTTGTTTGATGTACAATATTGTCCAAATTGTATAAAATAAAGTGCTCTGTAAAGGTTAGAAGCCTAAGTACTATAGTATAAGAATTCAATATATTTTTTACAAAGTAAATAAGATTTTTTACAACAAAAAAGCCTATAGTTATTGACTTCTCAAATAGAAAATTATCAGAAACTGGAGGACAAACTGATCAAACAAACAGGCATGAAGTAAATATTAGTAATATAACAGAGAAGAAATTGTTATATTATAGCAGACATAGGAGTTAAAAAAAAAGCACGGAAAATTAAACCCCACCAATAAAAAGATTGAGAACATAGCTTCACTTTGGATTGGACCCTGGAAGTCACCGCACACTATATATATCACAGTCAAAGTATTTAATTTGTTTTATTTGTTTTTTTTTTTCAGGCAAAAAACCTGAGCAGTTATCATTGCCTATAAATTATTTAAATAGTTTTTATTCCAAAATTAGCCTTATTGTGGAGATATGAAGTTCAAGTAGTATTTGTGGTGGTATAGTATGTTCTGCAGTTGTTTTCTTCAAAGTGTTTTGATGTAATGAGAATTGCCATTGCACTGTTGAGCCATGTACTTTAGCTATTCATCGATATCTTGTGCTTCAGTAAATTGAAAATTATATGGTACCATCGACAGACTAACAGCAAATATTATAATTTTATTCTGGATTGATGCGGTTTGGAAACTCATCATTAAATAAGTTTGCAACATCACTGTATGATCTCACACGATCACATAACCACTCGTCATCAACACAGTGATCCTTTCAAACTCAAACACTTCCATATCAATAGAAAATATGTAACTTTACGCATTAGTTAATCAACTTTTTAAAGTTAAATAAATCTAAAGCAAATGTTTTAGATGGCAACAAATAGATTAACTGCTTCAATGAAAGTCCTAAGTTGATATCTAGAAGCTGGTATATATTTGCATTGGGGAATCCAAAACTTGCTGGATAAGTTTACTGATAGCAGAATAAAGAAATGAATATGTGTTTATTGCTGTTCTTAAAATAGCTTAGGAAAATGATAACTTCTAATCATTTGCCTTTAACTTGCATCCTTCTTCCCTTAAAAAAGAATTCATAATCATATTTTTAAGGGAATAAACGGTACCAGGAACTGGCACATACTTTCTCACATACATATTTAAATTATGAAACAGATTCACTGTGACTTCATAATTGTAGGTGGGGTAGGAGAGGTAATTTATTAAAGTAGGAGATTAACTAATAAATATTATTATTATTATCTAGAGAGAAAACTATTCGATCGATTTCGAACAAACTTGCACCAAACACGTCAATTAGGCCTGTGTAGATGCACGAAAAAAGGTTTTGAAAAACAACCCTCTTTATGGCCAAAAACCCCCAAAAATCAGTTATTATTATTATTAGCTAAACGAGAATTTTTAGAAAGATGCGGTTTTTTGCATATGGTAGATTAAAGGCTATAAATAAGCCAAATTTTATCAAAATCGTTAGAGCCGTTTTTTTATAAAAAAAATGATAACTGATTTTTGGGGGTTTTTTCAAAATTTTTCAAAACCGTTTTTTGTGCATCTATACTTGACATGTCTGGTGCAAATTTGTTTGAAATCAATCGAATAGTTTTCGCTCTAGCTTTGTATACATACAGACAGACATTTTGTAAAAACCACTTTTTTTGGACTCAGGGCTCCCAAAACGGATATTTCCACAAAAATATCAACATTGATTTTTTTGCGATCACTATACTTTCTCTATACTATCACTATACTATCACTATAGAGAAAGTACTACTATTCTCTATACTATACTATATAGTATAGTGAGAAAGTAAAACATGGAGCAAGTTTTTGCATTACACAGCCTGTGCCAGGGATTTACTAAAAACCTTTTGTAGGTGCCGTTTATTTTTCTATTGCATAGACCTTTCCAATGATATGTCACAAGATACAGGTTGTCATTTAAAAAATAAAAGTTACCCCTCTTTCAAAAAGGGCAACATTTTTAACCCAGGGTGGCTAACAACAGGGAAAACCTGGAAAAGTCAGGGAATTTTACTTTTCTGGAAAAATCAGGGAAAAGTCAGGGAATTTTGGTTAAGGTCAGGGAAAATAACATTTCTAAGGAAAATAGTTAAAAATAACTATTTAAAATCATAGATTAATACAATTTTTAATTGAGAAAATAAACATTAAAGATAAGATGAACTTCTACTTTAAACAATAAGAAAACTACGTATTCTGATACATAAAACCCAATATTGGCAAGTTACGGGAGTGATTGTGGCAGCTTGTTTCAATGCACTTACCGTGTTAGGACCTTGAAACCTTTCTCTAACATGCTGTTTCTAAAATGTTAGTTTTATTATTAAATGTTTTTGAATTTAGTTATTTTCGTATCAAATAATTAAATATTTAATGCAAATCAGTAACCGGTAGTTAGATTACAAAAAACAGTTAGTTATTTCTTTTGTTATAATATAAAATAAACGGTATCAGTTAACTGACACAAACTTTCTCCCAACTTACTGTAGTCAAAATAATATTGTTTTTAATCATTTTATTTACTACTTTTTAGAACAAAACAAAAAAATAATATTCTACCTACGTCAATCGTATAAAAAAGTTATTGTCCCAGGCGGGATTCGATCGCGCGACCTTTGAATTACTGGCCGTCTTCTCTACCGTTGTGCTATCCCTTGCGGCCGTTGCCGTGATGCTAGATTGACAACATAAACTTGTTTATTTTTTAACATTTCCCCATAATTATGAAACGCCGAAGTTTTGATAAAAGCGGATGGTGTCATTTTGTTTGGCATCTTAAGCACTATAAATACTGAAAATTTGATCAAAATCGTTAGAGCCGTTTTTGAGAAATTTGCATTTTTGTCGTTTTTTATTGGTTTTTAGGGGTAAATTACCCTTAAAAATTAAAAATTCCAAAAAATGAAAAAAACGCCTGGAGATATTAGGGTTTAGTACCTACATACCAAATTTCATGAAAATCGGACCAATAGTGTCCCCTCTGGTCGTGTATACATACTGACACACTGACAGACAGACACCACGTTAAAAACACTTTTTTGGGTTCAGGGAGCACCAAAACAAAAAATTCCACTAAAAATATTTTTGGGTTCAGGGAGCACCAACACAGATAATTGCACTAAACAATTTTTTGGGGTTCTGGGAGCACCAAAACAGATAATTCAACTGAAAATTCAAATTCGAACGTTTTTACGAAAACAATACTTTCTCCATATACTACGTATAGGGTGGAGAAAGTAAAAATATAATTTGACTAATTCATTGTTTAATTTAGTATTTATAGTCATAAATGTGTAATTTGCAACTGCTGGTGGATGGTACAGTAGTACTTGAAATAGATACTGTAGTATTAAATATTTAACTGTTATAATATTACCGTGTTTATTTAAATATTGAATTAATTCCCTAAAAAATTTATTTACTTACCAAAATAATTTGATTGATTTACTAAAAGTAAAATTAGCATGGTTTTGTTTGCGCTTTTTCTAAGATTGGTCAGGGAAAAAGTTATTTAGTCAGGGAAAAGTCAGGGAATTTCAAAAGGTCATATCACTAGCCTCAACAACATATGAGGAATCCTCGAGCAACATAAATTATAAATATTCAGTAAGAAGCATACCTTTTTCATAAATGTCTAATTAAAATATAAAAATGAATCTTAGTTTTTTGATTATGAGAACACATTATTTCTTATTAATTATGTTATCTTTAATTTATTTATTTAATTTAATTAGACAAAAGCTTTAATATAAATTTTTCCTATGTAAACATTAACCTGTTGTTTGAGCAATCTTTCAAAGTACAGAAAACTCTATCATATTATGAAATAACGTTTTGGTTTAAAAAATTAATAGGAAACAAAAACCACTAGGTATAATTTCACAAATATAACTTTATTTAAATCGCTACATATATTCTGCCATTGGGCACCTTTTGGCTATTAATTGAAATAAAGCAAAGCCTAAATTAAAACTAACATACAAACAGCTAAGGGTGGGAGTAAGTAACAACAAGGGTGGCCTGGATGGGCAACATTGGAATGTGACCTGGAAAAGAAGGATGGGCTAGTGGTAGTTTTTTTTACACAATAGGTTTTAACAAGGATGAGGAATTGAGGTAAATTTTTTCATTTAGGTTACAAATATTATTTTGTATAAACCTTAACGTTAAACTATGTAAAATGATTAAAATGTAATTTAATGTTGCAGGTTTTATGAACTGGATCCTTCTCTAAGCATTAGAGAAAACCTTGAGGGAAAAATGATTATAGAGTTTCCTACTATTTATGTTTTACTTAAAGACCACAAGTTTATGTATGATGTTATTGAACAGAGTAAGTTTTAATAATACAGATAATTGTTAATTTATAATTCAATATTGCTATATAATTTAGAAATGTTTTTATTGTTTACTAGGGGAGACCCCTGCCATTAAACCCCGTTAGAACCATAGAACTTTATTACACATATATTATTATGCTTTCTTTATAATAAAGGTTTAGGATGAATAATAACCTCAAAGCTAAGATTGTAAATAATGTTTTAGTGCTAAGCATTTTTAGGACATCGCCCAAACATATTTTGAAAAATTCATAATAAATACAAGTTTGGATTTATATTTGGCTTATTATATATCATTGTGTTCAGAAAAGATCAGAGAATAATATAGTAATAGTTTTATTTACTTACCATTACCTAGTAGAAGTATAATGGATGATAAATCTCAATGAAAAAAAATCACTTAAATTTTGAACTTTAGAGGCTGCTCACATTCACTGAATTTACTGAATTAAAATTTCAAGATATACAAAATATTAAGAATTTTATTATGAAAAAAATATGTACAACAATAGGCTTCGAATAATAAAAAAAAAAAAACACTTGCAAGTAAAAATATCGAAGCATGTCACATATAAGTTTTTTTCAATAACTTGTTTATATTGTTTAGAAATATTCATATTATTTTTAAAAACTATAAAATTCTATATACAGGTCACCAGTCTGATTGATATCATTAAACATATAATCAACACTATAATATAAATCAAACACTAACAAAACTCGCGTTATAAACTATAAGTTTGAACAAAACAAATAACTGCGTAGTTTACACACAAGTTATCAAACCACAGACCACAGACAATATTGTCGTCTGTTACTATATCCAATCTGTTCCAAGACAATCTCGCACTGCCTACTGGATAGAGAATTCAATTTACTTTCATTCTATATGAAGTACAAGTTAGTCCGATAAATATTAGCTTCGATATATAGATTTTACGAATTGTCTCGCTACGAGACGACAGCACTTGGAGGGTTAAATGTCCAAATCAAATTACTTTGTATATTTTATAACAGCAAGGCTCAGGTCTACACTTAAACAAAAACCTATCTTAAAAGTTATTAATACAAATAATTGTTTCAAAGTTAGAAATCAGCTTTTCATGGAAATATTAGAGCAAAGAGCTGATTACTGTGCCAACAATAAACATATTTAATTATTATTTAGTATAAGTGCTCTCATTGTAGTAAAATATTTAGTACAGTTTGCGTTGTTTTTATGTTCAACAGAAGGCGCTGTTTCTCAAAAAGTGTATAAAAACAAGATTAAAGTATTAATCAATTTACATTAAACATAAAATATTAATTTATTTTTCATTGTGTGTCTGATTTTAAAGGTTGACAATTAGCAAGCTATTCCGTAATGTGTTAACTGAAAAATTTGTACAAAACAATTACAGGAAATAAACTTTAATAATTATTATTACCATCCTAAAATGTAAAAATTAAAATAAATTTATTTTATTTTCAGGCGAAGAAGAAAAAATAGCTGAAAATAACAAATACAGAAGACAAAATAGAAAAAATAATAGAGGGAAACTTCAACAAAATAAAGACAATGAAACAAACGGAAGTACAAATTTGTTATTTTCTAATAATGATGAAGTTGTTGTCAAAACTGAACCTGGAATTTTGGCTGAAGAGAATAATTTCCCAATCATCTCTTATGAATATGATTACTGATAAGTAATTTGGTGTAATATATTTTCTGTTTAAAAATGTACATTCAAACTATAAATTTGTTAACAAAATATTTTGGATTAACCTACCTCCTATTTGTCCAATATCATAGCTGGTTATTCTCCAGACCCACCAGTTTTTGTGGATTAATTTGAATAATTAAAAAGATATACACATGTTAGGCTTGTTTCAGGCTCCAAATGTTAATTTTCACAATAGCTTGAATATTTTATAAAATAAATCATAAAAGAAAAAACGTTAGTTTACACTAAACTTCAAACTTGTAATATTCTGTAGTATGTAATGTTTATCTTGAAAAATGTTTGTTATATTTCTTAATCCACACTCGAATTCACATAGAAACCATCTAGGTGTCTCACAATGCCAAATTTACATTTCCTCTGGTTTGAAAAATACTGCTACCCACTTTGTTTCTACTGTTTGTGCCCCAGGGAAAGGATTCACTTTCAAATAATTGACAGTAAAATCAACATAGTTTTTGCTTTTGATAAGCTTATACTTCTTGTAGAAAGTCCATTAATCAGACAAAATGTTCGATCCTGGTGCAATGGGTAGTGTGAATAAAACTATGCTTTTCCTAGCTTAGAATGTGCTAGTTAGACTAGTATTTGGTACAAATCGGTGTGAATAAACAAAGTCTTAAAATTGTGAGAAGCCCACATCTAGTGCATTCCGGAAAAGCGGGAGCAATAACTAAAGGTAGCACTTGCCAGGTTTTAACACTCCTGTCAAGACATGTTTTCCCCCACCTCTTCGCTTTAGCTATCTAAGTAAATTGTCAGAAACGGAAAGTCAGAAGAAGTGTCTGATTTGTCAATGCCTCAGTTACAAAGAGTTTTGTTGTTACAGTAGTATCAACTTAATAAATGTAAAACTGAGAAGGGAGCATTGCTGGTTACAACAAATGAAGAAAGTTTATTGTGATAAAGTCATTGATGCAGACGATTGTGAATGATGAGTTGCATACTCTTAATAGTTTGTACTTTTTTAATATTTGAAATATTTTTTGTAAACTTTTAAAACAAAACGAAAATTTAAAAAATTCCAGTTCCTCAAACAAAAAATGAAGTTGTGCATAGGTCTACATACACAAACATAATTAATTATGTAGGTCTATGCAATCAAACTTATGCCTAAACTTTCAGTCACACGTGTATGTCTAAGCATGCGTGTGTGTGTATTCATACACGCTTGTGTTGTGCCTACATATATGCACGTTGTAGGATCATGCCTGCACGCAAGTATGTATGTAGATCTACGTGCGTAATTTTGCTTAGTTTGTTTTTTTTAAGATTGGAACAGAAATTTTATTTGTTACATTTATTCCACTTTACAAAATTTTCATTGCATTTTATATCATAAATTAAAGTTTATCAACTTTTTAAAAGTGACTCTCAACTCTCAAGACAATGTTCAACAGGTATTTAATAAATGCATCATTATAGCATGCTTTTCTGTGCCTCTTCTTGTTATGGCGGCATTCTCATGTTACACTTCCGTAACTTCATTTGGGTTGATATTCAAACCCCCGTAGTCAAGGTCATCGTTCAGGTGCTTTGCACAGATATGCAACACAGCATAACTTACAATTACCATTAGGATGTTGTTCAGGTCCATTCAAACAGTTTCAAACAATAAGAAATCTTTCCTTCAACCAGTCGAAACACCTTTCTACTATAACTCCCTCGCTTTGAGTGTGTTAAGTTGTACTAGCTTTCTTGGGGGTTCTGAGGTGGTATTTAATCTCCTAAAATAGTGTTCGCTAGTATGTACAGGGTGGCCAGCGACCGGGAAAATCGGGAATTATGCGTGAATTTTTAACGCCGGGAAAAAACCTGGAATTATGCGTGAATATTGTGTTGCTGCCGGGAGAAACAAAAATATATTTCCATGTGGTATTTTAAAGATGGGGTAAAACGCAAATGTTTCTAATTTTACAATTCATGTCTTCAAATGACTTACGCCGCGCCGAAAGTAGACGTTAAACTGTACGCGTGCATCCGAACAAAGAACATCGCATCGTCTATGATTGAAACAAGCTAGGGAGGGCATCGATAGTTAAAACATCGAAGTTCATGATCACCATCGACTTGACAATAATATCAACCTGAAAACATCGATGTATTTTAACGGTAAACATCGATGTATATTTCAAAAAGTAATCGTTTCAGAAAACCTAATAACCTTATTTTAGTTAAAAGAATGTTGATTTCCATTGCTCCTTAGTTTTGAGTTACAAGACAATACGCCTTACCGAATAACATCACTGTGCTTTGTAAATTTCTGAAAAAGAGTTAGTTGCTGGTTAAAATTTATGTCATTTAATAAATACTGTATTTATTATTTATCTATAAAATGTATTTAAACTTAGTTCGTTAAAAGTTTACTTAGGCCTAAGACAATAATTCCTGAGGTGAAAGAAACAATAATAATCACTGACAGTTTGATTGTGCTTTGTGGTAGCAAAATGGAACCAGTTTGTATTCTCTATTTTGCGTGTTAGACTATAAAAATACGCTAAAAATCTATTTAAATTTAACTAAACTAAAAAAACAATTAAATTCATGAAATGTACAAGGCAATCAACTCCATTTTCACAGCCCAAAATCACCGAAGGGGTTGGGGATGGGGAATAACTAAATACTCAAATACTGTAACCTATATAGTTTTTTCAAATGTTTGTTGAAAACATATTGCACCGAGTTTTTGTAGACCACTCCCTCCCCTGGGAGATATTCATTGGCGAGACTTTTACCAATGAATACAGAAACTATAGTTTCTGTATTCATTGCTTTTACTGCCCGATTCCCCCCTCCCCAACCAACCACAATTTTTTTTTTAAATTATTGACGGCTGTTTGCATTACAAAATAGTTATTTCCTGATTTAAATCAATCAGAAGATTTTTTCTTGTTCTCATGCCTCCTCTACGCTACCGCTCTCGACCCCCTTGTGTGTGTGCGCGCATATACTATACACTTCGTTTTTATAACTGTTGTACCTGGCTTCGTTGAGGTAATTAAGTAAAACTTTTTTATAGCTGTTGTACCTGGCTTCGTTAAGGTAATTAAGTA
>JAGFPH010000004.1:2238828-2257166 GCA_018207615.1 Philaenus spumarius
AACTTTTTTATAGCTGTTGTACCTGGCTTCGTTAAGGTAATTAAGTACAACTTTTTTATAGCTGTTGTACCTGGCTTCGTTAAGGTAAATAAGGCAAACTTTTTTATAGCTGTTGTACCTGGTTTCGTTAAGGTAAATAAGTAAAACTTAATAAGCGATAAAATTACCGGGAATGCGATTAAAATTTACCGGGAAAACCGGGAATTATGCGTGATTTTTTTTCTTCCCTTGGCTGGCCACCCTGATGTAGTACTGTACTTACATAGTACAGAATTAAGCATTTAGGGCTCATTTTTGTTTATTTAGGGACTAGCATACAAGTATATATAAAACAGTACTCCAATAACAACCTACAATTTCATACAACGTATATCTGTTGAATTTATTCACATATAATAAGATTTTTAAGACTGAATATACCCTGCAAGATAAAAAGTTAAGGCAACCCGATTGGGAAGAGATTTCCGACTCAAAGGGCATATGCCAACTGCTGAATTTAAATGATATAATTTACTCTGTAGGTGATATACAGTATAAATAGGATTGGGGGCTATAGCCTCCCAGTAATTAATACTTCCCAATAAAAAATTCTTTCGCCTGGATTATAAAATTTTTTAATTAGAGGTTCTACTGTATATAATTAATTGTATAAACAGATTTCAACTGTACACTTACAAGGTCAGTGTTTTACATAGCCATCAACATGGGATAGTACATTATATGAATTGATGTATAAAATTAGCAAGGAATGTGCAAAAGTTTGAATATTTTCTAAGCTAAAAATTATCTTCGCAACACAATGTCGCAAAAACATCAAGTTGTTTGGCAACATTATCTACAAACTAACAGAGCAATGCGTGCTGATTTTAGTAATGTGATAACCACATTTGCAGCTGAAAAGTAAAGGAAAAAATTATTTTGAATTTGAAAGAGCTGTAAATGTAAACTTTTCATTTTGTTTCTTCAATATTAGACATTTATAAAATACTAAAAAAAGCATTATGTGAGAAAAACAGCAATTTTGATAAATTATCATTAATTTATTCATTTAATTATTTAACCTTATATTATAAATGTATTAACAAAACAATTCAATTTAATTTTAAGATTATTAGCACTGGTTATATTTACCTAATTACTGCTCTGAAACATATTTATATAACTAAAACTATAAGAACTTTAAAATTATGATATGAATTTTGAACATCATGGGGGGTAGGCTTACAGTTTGGTCAATTTTTTCCTGGCTGCGGCCTGAGCTGCAGCTTGGAGGATAAAAGGTGGCATGTAAGTGTGAGTCGCCTGTCTGCTGGACATGGGGGGGGTGTTTTTGTTCCAGGGCGAACGATGCCTCGCTACGCCATTGGGTTGAAATATAGGGGGGGGGGGGTATATCCTTGCCGGAACGAAAATTACTGCTACAAACATTTTGGTACACGCAGCCAGCTGTATAAAGGTCCCCATTGTAATATTAAATCCTGCTTTTAACCTTAAAAGACCATTCATCAGAACATTGTAATATTGTCTTTGTAAATGTTTTTGTTGTAACATAGCTGTGGCCAAAGTGTTCCTCTACAACACAACAGCCAAGAAAAAAGAATCAGTCTTATTATTGAATGGGCCATCACTCACCCTAGTACTTCTTGTTATGGTTTTACTTTCACCATCATGTTTTCACTTCAAGTGTAATTCTATATCTTCTTTGTTAATGTATAGCTTATGACAACTTGTATGCACCTTATATCCAGGGACCACTACTATGGTGTCCCCTCTTCGAACACTAGCCACGTTTATTCCATCCGCACCTTTTTGTCTCATTTCAACCACATCGTATTTATCGATTAATTCTTTGTTACAAATGGGGCAAGCTGGCTGAAAACCGTTATCAGCCATAATACACAAAAATTGCATAAGAGCACTAGGCCTAGGCAGTTTTTAACACGAGAAAACCAAGGAATACATTAATAATAATTATCCACGAAAAATTAGTGTTGATTCTTAACCCTAACGGATTAAACACTACTTTAAGCACTAATACACATTTAAAATAATTCGACCACGCAGCTGAACTGCTGACGTGAGTTGAGTGAATTTCCAAAATTAAATTTATATATGTTTTTGTGTTTCAAACAACTATTCGGGAAATTGATCTACTCACGAAGGTGCTGCCAGCATGTACCAAATATATTGCCATCGGTCACCACCGTAAAAGCCGTGGATTTAATTCTGGTACTTTTACGTTTTGATTGTTTTTGGGGGAACCAGATGGGCTATAAGGTTGCGTAAAAAACAAAATGTGCAGAATTATTTTGTATGTCTATTTTTTTAAAGAGAACTTAAAAAAAAATTAATTCTAGTACGAAAAATCTCAAAATTTTTTGACTTCCGGTCAAAAGTTTGGTCTACTTCGGGTCAATTTTTTTAGCTAACGAACTCCTCCAAGCGTCTTAGAAAACCAACGTATGTACCAAATCGGATATAAAATGCGTCCATTAGGGTGCGCACACCTATATACATGGTACTTCCGGTCAAAAATGTGGTCTACATCCGGTCAATTTTTTTTGGCTAACGAACTCGTCCAAGTGACTTAGACAACCAACATGTGTACCAAATTGGACGTAAAATGCGTCCGTTAGAGTGCGCACACATAAATATATACATATATATGATTTTTAATGACACCCCAAAACGTGTTCTGGGGACCATGATCGGTGCTCATTTGTTACTCCCGACCTTGCGTCTTACCATAAGGGCCACTGCAATAGCTCATTTTTCCTATGGAAATTCGCTAAAAATACATTAACATTGTAATAAAACTGTAACAATTCACACTGCGTAGCAACCATTGAGCATTGCACATAACCTAAACTTATAACACAGTAAAAAAAATCAAAGCTATGTTTACAACTGATTGTTAAAAACATCTGATTTATATTTACAACAACTTCTGAATCACATGGTTTGAGCATAAGAAAGTTAGCTTGAGTTTAACCCTATTATATCTTTTTTTCTACCTTATCTTAACCCTTTTTGACGTAAGTACTCTAAAAAACATTTAAACCAAATTTTAAAACAATCTGGCAAGAAATGTGCCTTTTATACCAGAAATTTATTTTAAAATTAGTACTTTCCGGCAATTTTAATCTTGAAAATTACTCACTTCCGGGGTTCCGAATTTCCTAGACTTTACTATGTTTTGTAATATACCGATTAGATTTAATTAACGGTAAAAAACCATTTGTAGGAATTTTTTAGGGTTGGGTAATAAATTTTCTTATGTTGACTCGTCTATTAAGACAATATGGAAAATGCTTATAAGGATGACAGCTCTTGCAACTTATTTAGTTTTTTCTTTTGTACACCAAATATGGTACACGTTGAGTTTTAAATAACTTGTGTGCTGACCAAAGCATTTTAAAATATTGGATTTTATTATTGTAGCTAAAACTATTATTATTTTAAGAAAATACAAATTTCCTTCACACAAATCCTTCCTTATTTGCATCATGTTATGGGACAATAATGTTTATGATAACTTACATAAACGGATATCATGGTCCTAAAGAGAATGACGATAAGATAAACGTTTGTTTCAAAAATTTATTGAACAAAAATATAAGATCATTGGTTTATGCACAACTAAGTTCATTCCGTAAAATTATAATAATTATAATTTTACAGATGTAACCCTGTAAAACAAAACTTCATAATAGCATTTTGTAACATGTATAAAATATACTGTAATAAGTTATGTTCTCATAAAATATAAAGTGGTAATAGCTTGTAATAACTGCTTTTTTAAACTTAAATGTTTCTTTTTGTTGCTATAATAGCCTAAATTTTTAGTATTTGCATTTAAATTTATTAATCAGGACCAAACAAGAAAATGGAAGAATACTGATGGGTATCTTTAAAAAAAAAAAACTTGCAGTAGGATTTCAAAATGTATACATAGTAGAGCTGCGGTTATCAGAGGTAATGTGAACCGAGGGTACCTTGGATAACACGGACTCTGTCAAAAATCTAGAGTGGTTGTAAACTGTTGAAATCAATGAAAACATGGTCAAAGATGTGAAAAGCCATATACTGTATTATCAAATGAAAAACTAAAGTCCAAATAAAAATAAAATACAAAATGATAAAAGACATACATAGGCTACAGCACATGTTCCAGTAAACAAAATATTTTTTAAAGAAGTCCATAGGCGTTTTCTGTTTAACGGAACTAGTTTGCTTGAAAACTAAGGAGAAGTGTGAGAGGGGGTAAGCCGGATAGGGTAGAAGTTATACACAATAGAAGGTCGGATAGAAGCACTAAGCAGGTGCAAGATAAGGAATGATGACATCACCAACGCGTAACAATAATCACAGATGTCTGCCTACTCTTACTACGCTACTAAGTGTATCCGACTACCTGATTAATATTATTGGTTAATCAAGTCGTTTATTTAGTTCACTACTTATAAATAAATTAGTTATGGTTATTTACTTAGAAATCTATTTTTCTCTTGAATAAACAGTATTTTTACTGGTCAAAATACCTTAAAACGTATAAAATCCTAATCCTATTGATGATTAGCAAAGCATAGGAATTACTGTATTGTACAGTACTGTATTTAATAATGATTAAAAACTGTGCTTTTTATTTACCGGAATCATTTTTGACGAAACATTATGTGATTAATATAAGTACAGTGTAGTAGATTTGGCGCTATATGCGGATTTCACTTTGTGCGGTTACTTTTAACGCATGCGTCTACCGCAAACCGAACTTTTTTTATTTACCACCTCGATTAGTCGGGGCTCGGATAACCGCGGCTCTACTGTACTACAAACAACATTATCTATGATTATTATTTACAAAATGTATATACTAACTATCAAATATATATTAAGACAGTAAAATTCACATTTAAATTGAGAATCACATTAAACAAGACAAAGCATTGCATTATTATTACTATCTTAAATATTAAATTAATACATTAGGATAGAATAATAAGAAAAGGAAATGCAGATCTTATTTTAACAGTTTCTTTCAATCGTGTTTATCATCCTATACAGTTGAAACTATGTTTTTTTAATTGCTATTTTATTGTTCTTAGGCATATAACTCATTTTAAAGTTTGAAAATAGGATGAAATTTTGTGATAAAAAAAATATACTGTAACCTAAAACAGAAAAAATACAATTTACTAAATGTAAAGCAAGTATATCTTTTTTATTATATATTAGATCTTATGTACACATTTTTTTTCAGTCTTTCTTATTTCTAAAATCCACAATATATTAATTTTAACACAACTGATGGACAACAAATAGGACCTTTGTAACCAAGACCAAAGTCCTAACTACATTGTTTATGTCTGTAAAACATGTATAGCTGTATTATATAACCCAAACCTGATAATAATTACAAATGAATAAATACAATATTTACAGAAAAAGAGCAGAGATATCATTTATCTTGGAGAAAACACATATTTTAAGAATAACCATGTATCAGTTGTTTGACATAAACAAGCCCAAGACCCTTACGATGCTACTTAGGCGTAATAATATACAATTACCGGGTAGCAGGTAGATTGTGTATTACCACCAATTACAGTATGATCTCTTTATTATGTAATAAAAATATTAACTTCCTCAAAGTACCCAAAAATACAAAACAAAGACAACAATGGCAATGCATCCAGCTGCGGCTTT
The DNA here is from genome assembly GCA_018207615.1 of Philaenus spumarius. Lineage (NCBI taxonomy): Eukaryota > Metazoa > Arthropoda > Insecta > Hemiptera > Aphrophoridae > Philaenus > Philaenus spumarius. Next base: position 2,244,535 of record JAGFPH010000004.1, read on the forward strand.
CACATATGTAGATTTCAAATTAAGGTAGGCTGCATCTTTCTTGTATTTCTGCGACAACATTGAGAGGTTTTGTGCTTTTGTATCCAACTCTGGAAAGAACCAATATACCTTTAACATACCTTTTGTATACACATAAAGTAATACTCTAATTAATATGTGCATGGACTTGTATAGGTATTCTAAATATGCTTTTACTATATTTTTTTAATTTACATTCTCAGTACTTATTTTTAAAATAATAATGGATTACAATTTTGTATCCATACATATAAATAAAATTGAAGTGTCTGTGATTTTAAAATTTAAGTTTTTTTTCTAAGCTTATATGGGGTTATTCACACATTACTAAAACCTAAACACACATTTATAAATTTTTTGTCTGTCTGCCTGTTTGTTTGGCCGGTCTAATCTTCGGAATGTTTAACCGATTTTGACAAAACTTTCATTAACATGTAGAGGTCTTTCCAGAGAATATTTTAGGCTAATTTTTATTCTGAAAATATTTAAAATTCCTGTAAAAAAAAGTAAAAATTATGGTCAAAATTATGGATTTTGTGGACAAATAAATATTGGAAATATTGCATGTATATTTCGATCTATTTCTTACATTACATACAGGTCAAAGCACTACACTCACTACACAACTTAGATTCAAGTGCCTCTGTCCTAATCAATCATCATTTCCATAAAATTCCTATAAAAAAATTGAGAAAATGTAAAAATTATCAACAAAATTAGCTCTCCAGTAGTAGGTATGCCTGTTTAAACTAAAGTCAAGAATCATATGCGTAAAAAACAAAATGAAGTTAAATGTCTGGCTTAGCATGTGCATAAAACATATGACATTTATTGTTTTATTCCTCCAATGAATTAAAATAATAAATATTATCCTTTATGGGACAGTATAATTGCACAAGTATGTATTTTATGAAGTATCACACTTTTAGTGAAAATAAAAACATTAAAAAAATATTGTATTTTGAGAAAAACCACACATTTGCACTGCCGGCTAGTGTAACTAATTCATAGTAAAAAGTAAATTTAAAACAAGTCTGCTTTGGCATGGCATTAACCCTCCAAGTGCTAACGTCACATATGCGATGTATAAAAATCGCGTTACAGTGCTAACGTCGCATATGCAATGTTTGCGCAACACATTTTGTAAATGTGTACGACGCCGCTATTTTTAATACAATCGGATACTGTTTGGTTGTTTTTGGAAAGAGTCACTTTATTAAAATTCAGAGTTTCATAGCGATATCGTCTCAAACAAACCTTCGGCAGAATTGTCAAATGAACTATCTAGTCGTGTAGTACGTGTAGATAGACGCTCGGATTTTGTTTGTTTATCCACTAGTTGTTATTCATTTTTAGTTTCAGTTTAGATCAGTTGATTTTTATTTGTTTAAATGTTTATTCATTTTTGAAGTAGTTATGAGTGAACTTAGCAATTCAAGTGCTATTAGAGGTGAGTTTGAAAATGGTGACTTTTACAGACTTTGAACTGTAAATATCTTTTCTTCTTTGTTTTTCTTGTATATAATGTGTGTGTTATTCTTTTATAACAAATTAAAACCATAAATATTGGGCCAAGACAGTACTTTTATATCTTTAGAGGCAAGTTTTCCTTCTTTGTGCAGAAAAGCCTTTTTTTTTAATGGAGTTTCTTTTTTATAGACAAAAAGTTTTTTTTACAGCAAAGTAGTAGTGTTATGTATATTTCTATTCACCATAAAAATGTTACTTTTGGCTATATTGGATTTTCTACATTACTTTTTTTTACATATTTTGGGTGAGTGGTTTTAGAACACAAAAAATATTTTTTTTTAATTTCAATTTTGGTCAAGAAAAAAAAGGATAAAAATTATAAGGTAAGCCTGTTAAAGCTATTTACTGTAAAGAGCATGTAATTGTGATTAAAATGATGTATAATAAGTCTTACTTTACTGTCAGTGAAGCAACGGTCAGTTTTATGATGATTTTAGTTAATAAGCATGCACGGAACCAAAAAAACCCGTAGCACTAAAGAGCAATATAGTCAGCACTTGGAGGGTTAATTAAATCACAGCAACCAATAACTCAACTTAGTCTGATAACTGTGAATGGCATTACAAAACTAAATAATTGTGCTGTCACCAAATACCAATACTTACAAAGTAAAAGCTTATCGTAAATTCCAAATATCTACTTTATTAAACCAGAGTTGGTCACTTCATATATATTCTACAAACATAAATAATGAAACTCCTTCTTTTTTTAAAATGTAACCTACACTAATTAGTGTTAGTGGATTCCAGAATGAAATAATCAGTGCATCCGATAATCAAAATACTCTGAACTGTCAGATTCTTTAAAATTCTACTGATTCTCCATTTAAAAGCTTTATGATTTTTCATCCGGAACCGAGTTAAGTGAGTTCATGTAATGCGATGCAATGTCTGTGTCATATTTAAAGTTATTTTTTCTGATTAATTGGTTAAATTAAATACCGATTACAAAAATCCTCTCATTAATATCACCACTAGCCCACATATAAACATTATGGTTGGATAAAAACATTCACAATGGACTGTAATAAAAGAAGTTCTACATAACTTCATAGGCGTAACGGGGGCGAGGGAGGGGGGTTATAAACCCCCATTGTAAAAAATATTTCGCACTTTTTTTACATTAAAATACGCTATTAATAGTAACTTGTTTTCAACACCTATGCAAATGTCAAGCTATAATAAATTATCAATATATTGCTGACATTATTTTTGATTGAATTGGGCACTGGCACTTTATTTGATATAAGATGCAGTATAGTGTATGGCTTGGAACACACACAGAGTTTTCGTCCACCACGGATTATTTGCCGTCGCCATCATATCAACAACACTGTTGAAGGAGAGTATTAAGAGCATATACATTGGTCGGAAAACTAAACGATCGGTTTATTTACCGCTGACGGTAGCTGTGCAGCGGCTTGTTGCCACTACAATCGATGGATTTTCCACCGTCTCCGACGAAACAGTGGCAAACGTGACCAAATGCATGCTAATTTTTCTTATTTCAGTATTTTTTCGTAGAATGCTATCCTTCAGCCACGTGTGTAGTTCGTCAAATGACGAAACCAACATTCTTAAATAATTGTAAAATGTTTCTTCATAGTTCCTCATATCAGGAAACACAGTGTAGAATGCTCAAAAATGTTTTCTTCTTTTGTTTGTTGTTTATTAAACCCAAATAAGTATATTTGTTGCTTCTTTTTCAATCGGTGACCGAATAACAATAAAGCGAGAGTTGTTCTCTGTTCATATCAATAAACATTAAAAGAAATAATATATTACATCACACTTCGTAATTGATGAACTAGACACTTCAGTTTGAATCCCAATGGTGCTTTTAGACGTTGTCGGAAATTTTACCGCCCTGTGTGAAAACTTTAAATTTTATAAGCGGCGACAGTAATTAATCCGTAGCCGACAAAAAAAAGCCATGTGTGTTCCAAGCCTATGGGGTTAGAGGTAGCGCACGGAAGATTTGGCGGGGGATGAGTCATGATTGCTATTATAAATTATTCTAAAATAAGACTGAATGACAATTAGAAGTGGAAAATGTACATAATTTTAAAGTACTTTTGGGAAGCATAAAAAGCGTTATTTTGCATCTTAATTTAAAAAAAATCCATAACCCCCTCCCCCAGTTGTTGTAACCCCCCTCCTTATGGTCGTCCTGGTTACACCTATGCATAACTTTATATTGCCAAGTATAATCTCCTACCTGATAAAACTGTTCCTCTTTGTAAGACATCATCAATGTTTTGTACCATTATTCTCTGTACATCTTGAAGTTCAGTGTTAAGAGAATTCAGGTTCCTCCTTACTCTAGAGTCTGTAAATATTTTTCGTGCTTTCTGAATGTACGTATCTGTGTACAACAGAGAATTATTAATTTATATTTAAGTGTATCTCAATAAAAATCTAATTACTCTATAACTAACAAAAATGCACATTTGATTAAATTTATTTGAAAACAAAATACTTTTTTTAAACTAGACTATTTTTTACTAGTTACCATAATATTTTACTTGTTGGCATGCACATTAATCACTTTTCAAAAACCAACATTTTCTAAGTAATTACATTTGTCTGCGAAGGAAAGCAAGGGTGCGACGTAAAAGGTGTTAAAAATAAGAAAAGTTAAAAACACACATTTCCGGTAACTTAAAGAACGATTACCCTCTGATATCATCCAGTGCCACCAGGCCCGTTTTACACCCTGCCAGCGCCCTAGGCACAACGAAGAGTAGCGCTCCTTTTCATACCCCTGCCAGCTGATTACGCCCCCCCCACCAGCCCTACCATAACGCCTATACCCCGTAAATTTAGATTTAGTCTGAAATGCCAGTTTTGGTTCGGGAGGGAATTTAGACTTAATGTCCCTTAACTCTCCTTTACAAATTATCCTGATTTTTTTCGAGAGCGTTCCCATTATCCACCACCTATGGACCCGCCGTGTCCCGGACTGGCAACCGGTAGCCGTGAGGTATCTACTGGCCTCCGGTGGGAATGCGTGTAACGTACCTCACGGGCCACCCACCCTCCCTTCTTTACATTTGAAGTATTTACAGTATTCGTATAATCACATTTTGACATTTTCTTTGGATTATTTTTGGTTTGTTGGCTTATCACTAGACTGACTACAGATTCATACATAGCTTTTTTTTCTGGTTTTCCGTGTTGCAAAGTCGTCAATAATGTTTTTGTAGTCTAATTTTAAAGTAATGTCGTTTTGGGTGTATAGCAACAAAAAGCCATTAAGCTTTTCATCAACCATCGACGATCTAATTTCTGACTTCACTCTTTTCAAAGCTGAAAAGCTACGTTCAGCTGTGCAGTTCGTCCAGTGGCGGTGGAAGGTGGCGCGAGACGGGCTGTGTGGCTGGCACACGTGACACGTCAGGTACAGCGCGGAGCGCCGGCGCAGCTGTAATTTGGGTCAGATGTCGGCTTTCGGCAGTGGCGCAATAAATGATGCAAGCAGACACAACCACGGCAATTTGTTTTTGTTTTTCCATTCTTTGCACCTCTCCAAAAATTCCAATTGCCTAGCGCCCTAGGCACGTGCCTACCATGCCTATTCGGTAAAACGGGCCTGAGTGCCACCCACAGTCCAAGCTACAAGAACCTTTTATGCACAAACTGACTTGTGACATCATACAAGTGTTGTACCACGTTGTCTTGTATTGTGTTTAACAAACCACTTTGTGTTTTCATCAGTTATTATAATTTTCAAGATTATAAATCAAGATCTAATTTATTGATTGCAATTTACCAATTTAAAAGATTCTACACTATTTCTCTAAGTTAAATATGCACAACATGAGTATTTGTAGATATAGTCTATGAACCCAAAGAATTTCTTAACAAACATAACAGTTGAAAAAAGTAATTATCAGTTCTTGTCCAATTTTGTTTTACCTTATATTTTGCCAACAAAATCACTTCAATTGTTCTTTCTCATTTTTAAGAAAAATCTGTTTGTGTTAAGACGATACAAATGTTCATTAAAGACATTGTAGTGTTAACACTGTAGTGTTAAAGACATCCCTTTTCAACGAAGAAGATTTAAAAATGTATTTATAATATGATGAACTGTAAACTTTACACGAAGATATTTCAATTTTATGATTATGAACCATCAACACTTTCACAAAGATATCTTTTACTAAAATTAACAACAATTTTATATGAGTCGAGCCAACACACGACTTGCCCATTTGATGTTACAACTTTGACTGCCTTATAAAAACATGTTATATAGCCTTTCATGATGATAATTTTTCCAATTTGGCAAATAACAAATGCCTTCAATGCAAATAAAATAATCAGCTGTTTCTTTCAAACTTGGAATCAACAACCCGAATATGAGATCTAGCACTACCTTTAGGAGTTCAGAAACAACTTATTGGCCTACAAATAATATTACAATTTCATGCAGAGTTTTAAAAAATTAGAAATTAAAAAATGACTTCCCCACGCTTACAGACCTTCAAACCAACCTCCAATTTAAGACATACACCTATATGAGAAAATTAACAACAATCCAAAACACAACTTTATTACGACACACGTTGAAATTCAAAGCCTCTATGTTATTCACTGCTCAGCATCTGTAGGCCGAACTTCTTCACACGAATCTATTTCAGAAACCCAGAACTGTACGGAAATTTTACTTACAGCATTCGATGTAGCAAAGATCAACCTCGACAAAAACCTTTTTCCAAAAATCATGATTCCCAATATTTGTGGAAATAATTAAAGAAAACATTGTGTAAACTTTTAAGGTGACATAAGCTCAGCCTATTTAGGCCATGACTCAATGTCCACTGATTGGCTGTAATCATGTAGCAACGAGATTTGAATGAATTTCAAAATAATTTTAATATGCACGATGTAAATAGTATGTAGACTTTTATTTTAACTAACTATCATACAGAGAAGTTATTTTTGGATGTGTTGATGTAAATAATAATGTTTTAATAATATTAATCATTTTGTCAAAAGTTATATCATTATTTTATAAATAATCCACAATTGAAAATTTTTACATGTCCTTAGAGTCGTCTAGATTCCTCCCGTTAACTCTGGAACAGCCCTGGCCCCTGTTTTCCCTGCTGATTCCAATTATAGATGATGTGCGATTGTATCCCTCGTAGAATATAGCATCAATTGACTATGCTATGAAATCTCTTTAATTACTTCTCAATATACTGTTACTTTAATTATTTAAGTTTTATGAAGTTTGAAAAAGTTAGAAGTATGCAGATAAGTTCACTAAATAAATAACATAATTAATTAATTTATAATTAGTGAACCACAAACCAAATAAATAGTCAATTAAATAAATGACTTGAATAACCAATAATATTAATCAGGTAATCAGATACACTTAGTAGGTAGCGTAGTAAGAGTAGACAAACTTCTGTGATTATTGTTTACGCGATGATGATGACATCATTCCTTATCTTGCACCTGCTTCCTGCTTCTATCCAATCTTTTATTGTGTATATAACTTCTAGCCTATTAGCCTATCCAGCTTACTCTCCTTTCGCACTTATCTTTTGGTTTTTGTGAATACAGTAGTTTGATTCAGTAATTCAGTATCAAGTAAACACTCGCTCTTAAAACGTTGCGTGTGACATACCGCACATCATTAGCTTAGTTTTCAAGCGAAAGAGTTCCGTTAAACAGAAAGCACTTTTAATCATTTTTTATCTGGAACATATACTATGTAGCCTATGTATGTCTTTTTATCATTTTGTATTTTATTTTTATTTGGACTTTAGTTTTTCATTTGAAAATACAGTATATGCCTTTTTTCACATCTTTGACCACGTTTTCATTGATTTCACCAATTTACCATACGTTTCCCTCTCGAGTTTTGACAGAGTCCATGATATCCGAGATAACCTCGGTCTATATTACCTTGGATAACTATGGCTCTACTGTATTTAAAACCCATACTCTCCCTTCCATTGTTTATGTTTCACTCGGGTTTAAATAATTGTAGAAATTTGTCATTATTTTCCCCGTGATCCTGGCAATTTCCTCTATTGATTTATATCTAACTTTTTCTTTATTGTTGACTTTTGTTAATTGTGAATTTTTAATTATTAATATTTTAATTAGTTTGTAAGACTGTGCTTAGTGGGCGTGTTTTGCTCTTTGATCAGTGGTCATTTCCGAACATGTAGCTCTGCTGAAATCTACAGGTTTTCCATGGCTTGTGGGTTTTGTGACAGTTTCTTCCCCAACTCCTGCAACTTCGGTTCCTGATTCCCGATTTATTTTTGGATAGTGTCATCTTGTTCAGTTCCTCTTCCTGAATGCATAAGCACTCAAATTGTTGCTGTGCTATTTCGCATTCGGCACTTTTCCACAATCTATTCTGTCTTGCTTCGCGGCTTTTTTTGTTTGTTTGGCTTTTGCACTCGATTGTCTAAGTCTGTACACTCACTTTGCCATATACCGTTTTTAATTTTAACGTTTTCTAACGAAGTTATAGTCATCTTTGCTTTTTCACTTTTGATTAGTTATGTAAATCCCCATATTACCTTAGTTATTAACTTTATCTATCTCTCACTGGTTTTTACAGTGATTATGAGTTATTATCTTCATTTTTTCCTTATACCTTTTTTACTATTACCCATTCTTTGTACCTTGAATTTGATATTATATTTTCCTGTACAAAACTGTTAATTACTACAGTAGAGTCCCGCTTATCCGAACTAATTGGGACCGTACACTGTTCGGTTTAGCGGGAATTCTGAATAGGCGGATTTCATAAATAATATCAACGTATTGACCTGTTAATGGGTAAATAATGTGAGGGGAAATCTGCTGATGTCAGCTCTATACAGCGTTGATCAGCTTGTGAACAGGTTCTGTGAAAGTCGAAAAGGAAATGCATTTCCTTTAATGACTCATAGCTCCGAGACGTTACCTACCCCTCTCCCTCCTGCGTTTCAAACATATTTATGAATCACATTGAGCACTAGTCTAGTCTTATCTAGTTCAGTGTTTACTCTAGGGACTTTGATAAACTGTGTGCGCTTATTGCAAATTTATTGTAAATCTTTGTTCCGTGAGTGTTTACCAAGTCACTCTGCCTTTTTTATTTATGTTCGTAGTCCTTGACGCCAACTGTTAAACATTACACATGGCAAGTAAACGAAGTTATTCTTCGTGTACTTTAAAAGAAACATTTGAATTTAACTTGAAAACTCTATTTAACTATTTTTTAAAACAATAAATGTACGTTTTTTTCACGAACGTCTTTTTAATTTCTTCTGTTTTTTAAGTTTAGAAAATCGGTATTTTTTCTGAACTCTGTTCGGATTAGCGGGACTCTATTGTATTAACATTTTTACTTTTTTAGTTTGAAACTTGACTAATTCTGTTATATTTACTTTAGTTATTAAATTACTTGTAACCCAAAATCCATGTTAAAACCTTTCATTTAATTAAACTCTGCGATTTTAATTATTTTCATTTAATTTTTTCTAAATTAACTATTTTATTTTACCAAAAGGTTTTTGGGTAATCTTTCTTCTGTCCTAAGGACCTTTTACTACCATTATAAAGATTATTAAATTTCTTAAAAATTCCAATTTTTAACTTTTCTTGGTACTTCTATTTTGTTAATAACTTTTTATTTGTTAACTTGTTTTAAAAACTTCATTAGCCTTTTTTATTACATTTTTATTAATCTACATACTTTACCATTTTGAAAACAACTTTTTAGTTAACTTCATATTTCCATTGTTCTTTCGGCTTCTTGTTCAATTTGGCCTGGTTTTAAGCAACCTTGAACTTTGAAAGTTGGTCCAGATAACTCTGTACCATCATGTCTTAGGGACTTAGTCGATTTTACTTTGATATTGACAAAAATATTGCCTTGAGCAAGTAGGCCTAGCGCTTAATCCGTCTTACAACATGTTACCCCAAGATTAAGAGACTAGTGATAACATAAAATAATTATAATTACAGATCAAACTAATTAAACCTAATACAAATATGTCATATCCCTGTTATGTCAAAACTCTATATACGAACATAAGTGAAGAACTTTTGAATTGAGGAATTTGAATTGATATCTATGTTGACAACCCTTTAGACCTAAATAGGAGCCAAACGATTATTTAATTAATAGAACTTACAGTGTATAATTAACTGTTAACTTCAGTTTCAGTAATTAATATATATCTTATACTGACAATATTATAATCAAGAACATTATTTTTTTATCGTTATTGTTAATTCATCCCAATACCTGTTGTGTTTAAAATCAATTTAAAATTTCTTTTTTTATTTGTTGCTAATTTTGAATAAATTTATGTTAATATTTGTACCCTGTTTCCTGTGTATCATTTCATAATTAAGAAGTAACTGTACCAATATATATATATATATATATATCTCTTAGTTGGTTATAACCTATATATTAATTCATAAAATTTTACTACCTATATCTATAAACAAAATTTATACTGTATATGAAAGGGAAGGTATATTACAGTTATCAAACACCGTTACATCTCACTAAAACCATCATAAGCCTAAATCTAGACTAACCTTCTGCTACCGGAATTTCTTGGTAAAATATATATTATAAAATACATTTTCCAAAAAAGGAATGCTTAAGTTTTAGTTGATGCTAGGTTTTATATATATAAAATAAAAAATTATATATATAAAACCTAGCATCAACTAAAACTTAAGCACTCCTTTTCGACATATAAGCATAGTTTTTTACCAAGTTAACTTGTCACAAATACATCATATTCTCATTATTTTAATGAAAATGTATAAAACTACTACTTAGCACTTACTTTCCTAAAAAAAGGTCATCACATTATACCATTTCAACAAGTAGTTGTATATTGTATATACTAAAAGTTCGCTAACAATTATTTACTAGAATAAAAAAGTACATAATGCAAAGAACAACTTACCAAATTCTATGAATGTGTATGGTCTTGAAACAGTGCTCACACGTTTCCCATATTGAGTATAAAACTCTTGTGCTATATCCTCTAAATAAGAAAATGCTAAACGTTTGGAATAGTTTCGTTCACATAATACAAGATAACAAACTTCTCTTTCAATCAAATAGCTGAAAATTGAAAAAAAAAAAAACAATATCATAATGAGTTTGTAAAGATTCAAATGTATTTAATTATTTAATGAAATAAAGATAACACCTTACTAAATATATGACTTTATCTAAAACTTGAATTAATAATTTTCAATTTGGATAGTAAAAGTTCCCAAATTATTTTATATTGAATTAATTTGTAGGCACAATTTTAATTGTTGTAGTTCATTTCATGTTAAAATATGATTTAAACACATAAGCCTTTATCCAAGAAGATCTAAACTCCTCTTCAAGTTACTAATGATATAGGATTGGACCATTGGTTTTAGAAGGATAAACTTCTTTAGACGCACCGTACAGAAATTTTTTGCAAGCAGCAAATGGGAATCAACTGTCACGCATTTTTGTCCCGACACGTTTCACTATATACATCTATCTATACTAATATTATAAAGAGGTAAAATTTGTTTGTTTGTTTGTAGGTAGGGGGTGGTAATCTATGGAACTACTGAACCAATTGAAAAAATAGTTTTATTAATAAAAAACTACACTATCCTTAAAGAACATAGGCTAGAATTAATTTTGATTTAATTGTTAAAACAACCCCTAAAAAATAAATATCAATTGTTATACTTTCCTAGCTAGAGAGCAGAAATTTTGTACATTTATTTCTTACAAGATACATAGAAAAAGAAAACTGATTTGCATTTTGTAGCATGCTGCTAAGGGGTGAAAGTGTGATAACCCGTAAAACAATAAAAATTAATTATTATATTTTCCTTAAAGATATTAAACTGAAAATTTTGACAGGTATTTCTTACTACATAGGCCTACATACAAAAAGTATCATAAATTGACACTTTGTCGCGTGCTGCTAAGGGGTGAAAATGTAGTCAAAATGTTTATTGTTATACTTTCCTTAAAGTTAGAGAATAAACTCTTAATAAATTAAGTAATTTAAATATAAGAAACCACTATTTTACATCCTAATTAAAATAAATAAGGCATATTATAATTTAATAGTAAGGCCTATTTATATAAAATAACCAGTTTGCATTTACTTCGAGCGAAGCAAGTTTGCATTTGTGGGGTTTGACGAGCGAAGAGAGCAAGGGATGGGAGCCCTCTAGCATAGATCATGAATAATAAAATAGATCATGCATGCATACGGGGGCTGTGTCGAGAAAAAGGTTGTCGCGAAAATAGTGCATGATCGCGCCGCGAGGTAAGCGCTAGGGAGAAATCATTGGTAGCGTTGGTGTTTCACACAGCTTCCATCGTTTCGCCAATAGATAACGCCACTACCGTCGAATTTCCAGTGGAACAAAATATTGCATTGGATCAGAGTTCTATTAGGTTATCCAAATACAATGCCTCTAGTTAGTAATAAATGCATAATCTTGAGTTGAGAAATGAATCAACGCATCACACTCAATTGTCCCGTCAAGCTCAAGTGGGCATTTCTTTACATACAGAAATGTTTATTTTTTTCTTAAACTGTAAACTATAATGATACATTTTTACAAGTGATTCTTTCTATAAAAGAAGATACGATAAAAGGGAAAGTTAAAAACCCTTCGTTTCTTCGGTAGTATTAATGTAGTACACAAGTATGCCTTGCGTGACAAAGAGAAACCTCATTCCTCACTATGACTCACAATAATTATATTCAAAACACTTATAATACTTGTGCTTATGGATTTGCTTCAGCTTGCATGCTTTTGTTTTAATTCATATATTTTATGAAGTAACTATTTCAAGGCTTGTAGGTACTGTATATATATCCGCTTTTTCAGTTAGCTTTGGTTAAAATGAAGAAATAATTAATTAAATGTTGCAATTGAAGCAATATTTTTTCCTTAACCGACTTTAAACTCTGCTTACCTTGAACTGGTTTCGCAAGCTAAATGAAATATTGAAAGAAATGTTTTTCATAAACCGACTCTAAACTCTGCTTACCTTGAACTGGCTTCGCAAGCTAAATGAAA
>JAGFPH010000004.1:2257176-2280678 GCA_018207615.1 Philaenus spumarius
GCTTCGCAAGCTAAATGAAATATTTGAAAGAAATGTTTTTCATAAACTGCTGATGTTTGTAAGCGGCAGTAAATATTTCAAATAAATACTTTTTCCTAAAGAAAATTTGAAGCACCATTTAATCTTGTAAAAAAAACTATTATTTTGACTTCAATAAAAATATAGAAGATAACTTTACGATCAAATAAGACAACATTTAGAAAATGAGGACCATCAAGACATGAATGAAGATTGTGGTAAGTGATGAAAATAAAAATGGTGTAAGTGATGATGAAAAATATAATTAATACTCTGAGCAGGGATTATTAGACGGGTTTCTGTGACGAGACAACCAAACAAAAAAGTTGCATAATCCGTTTAATCCATTTCTTCTACATGTTGTAAAGTCAAATACAGATTTCCAGTTCATAACTAAAGAATACTTGTGCACAGCTTATGTTGTTGAATATTTCAACAAAATTAATAGAGGGGTAAGTAACTTACAAAAATTAATTGAAGTAATGGATGAACATCTGGAATTTGACATCGTTGAGATAACAAGAAACTTGAGTGCTAATGTACTTAATCATACAGAAATAACGAGTAAAGAAGCTGCTTGGTACTTATTACGAAAACTAATGTTGAAAACTTCCATACATATAGTTTGGTGAGTTATGTAAACATTAATTGTGATTTGGTTTTAAGTTCACCTAGTGTATCTTTGGTGAAAATGAGGGGTTACGTCTGCTAAGTTAAATAGTTGCCTAAATGATTTATGCATTTAAATGTTCAGGGATTGAATTCAAACAAAATCTCAGAGTGGGAAAAGTTTTTACAGGATTTTGAAAATAAAATGATACAATTACATTAAATGAACATCTAGGCTAAGCAATGTCTCGAAAAACTTAATAAATACTGTAACAAATGTTGTTGTAGGAGATCCTAAAGGCGATTCTTGTATTTTGGTTGATAAGTTTTGTTAAACATAAAATGAGGCAGGATTTGGCAGCAATCTTAAATGAAGATATTTGATTTTGTGCCACTGAAATAGTACTTAGGGCCTACATCTTTTACACATTTTTATATTAAACTAGGAGAGAACCCTGCAAGCTCCGCACGCCATCCCCACTGGAACCTTTATACACATAATTATGTTTTTTTTATAATAAAAGTGTATGATTAATAAGGGTCTTTTATAGAGGTATTTTAATTCAAGTTATTGGTTCAAACATACTGGCTATGGAATGTAACGGTTTCTTTTTACATTTTGCTGCACCTACAAGGATAACAGACAAAAGTCAGAGTTGTATTGAAAATATAGCAGCACAGGTGAATTATGAAGTGCTTCACAGGCTGAAATTGGGATATAGTCCAGTTAATGAATGCTCAAAAATGGGGGGGGGGGGGGGGTAGAGGGAAATGGAAGGAACACAATTTTTCTTTAGGACATTGTTTTTACTAGTTAGGAGGTAAACATACTAAAAGTCTCCATTCCTATCAGATGAGCGTGGTGCAGGGGATCCTTGTATCTCAAAAACTATGCATCTTAGTGATAAAACCATTCTATAAAAAATAAAGCTCACAAAATGTGCTACAAGATTGAATCTATTTTTTCACTATCTCGCATAGTTTGTGAGATATATCCATGTTAAAAATTTGCTTTTTTTTACTTTTTTGCCTAACTTTTCAGCCGAAAATGTAGTAAGAACCCCTAAAACTATAAATATTAATTACATACCACCTAGGAACGTGAAATTTGCTACACCTATTGCTCATAGGCGCTAGAGGAGCACTAAGAAAGGATTTTAAAATATTTGACCTTTAAGGGTTGAAACAACCCCTAAAACAATAAATATTGTTTGCTATAGATCTCAAAAACTATACCGCTTAGGAACGTGAAATTTATTACACATGTTGCTTATAGGCGCAGTAAGCACACTAACAAAAGATTTTTTTTAATATTTGGCCTTTAAGGGTTAAACCAACACACAAAACAAAGCTGACATTTGTACATTTATTTCTTAAAAAACACATAAAAAGTAAACCAGTTTTACATTTTGTCACGTTCTGCTAAGGGGTGGATATGTAGTAACAACCATTAAAACAATTAATATTAATTTGTACACTTTCGTTAAAGCAAGACAGCTGAAATTTTCTAAATTTATTTCTTATAAGATACATATAAAAAGTAAACCAGTTTTACATTTTGTTACGTGCTGCTAGGGGTGGAAATGTGATAAAAACACCTAAAAACAAAAAATATACATTGTTATACCTTCCTTAAAACTAGAGATCTGATAATTTGTAAATACTTAGAAAAATAAACCGCTTTTACATTTTATCACGTTCTGCTAAATGGGTGAAAATGTAGTAACAACTCCTAAAACTATAAATATTAATTGAATACCGCCTAGGAATGTGAAATTTGGTACACGTATTGCTTATAGGCACTAGAGAAAGGATTTTAAAATATTTGGCCTTTAAGCGTTGAAATAACTCCTAAAACATTAAATATTGTTTGTTATACTTTCCTTAAAGCTAGAAAGCTGAAATTTTGTACATTTATTTCTTGAAAAGCACATTTAAAAAGTAAACCAGTTTTACATTTTGTTACATGCTGCTAAGAGGTGAAAATGTGATAACAACTTCTAAAAACAATAAATATTAATTGGTATTCTTTAATTGAAGCTAGAAAGCTGAAATTTGGCACTTATTAATTTTAAGAAAATATTTTAAAACGTAAGCTGATCAATTCTATCCCAATCGATGCATTTGCATATTAAAGACGTAGGCTATCTGGGCAACCTGCATTATTCAACTAAGGCTGAGATTTACCAGTCTGTAGATTTAGCGGTTGAAAAAGAAGATACGCTTCACTATGAATTCTTTATTTTTAATTGATTTAATTTATTCAGCCCACATACCCTGACGAAGACGATTGACAGGCAGCCAATGAACAATAAATTCCAAACTAATTGAATATACATGTAACAATTCACTTTCGTGAAATTAAAGATGAAAGAAAATGAGAGAGAAATATTAACCTACGAGAGGTGCCGCTGTTAGGTCAGTAACTTGGCGATGTGTGGTGGCATGCAGAGCCGAGTGCCGATGAGCAGATTTGAGCTGGGGGCTGAGTTCTTAAAACTCAGTTTGTTTAGTATGGCAGGGACGACTGTAGGTGTAGTCGTTGGAGGGTTGCACCCCCCACGTACTTTGCATCCCGAGCACACTACCACCTCATACATTTAGACACTCCTTGGATGGAGAACATACTTCATTACTCAACGCCTGCTCCGCTGATCCATGCCGGGGCACCTGGCTCCGGGTGGCCCGCCTCATCTCTTGTCCTCCTCGAGGGTACAGTTGATAAAACCGGGGTAGCACATCGGGCTGCCAGATAGTACAGAGGCCCGACTTGTCTCACCAGCTGTTGTTGGCTGCCTTATCATCTGGCGAAAATCTTGGTTTGCGTGCATTGCCAGGTGGTGCCTGGGTAAGGACCATGTACGCAAACTACAGGGGCTCTTCCGAGGCCGCGGGGGTGGGAATTGGGTTGCTTTAGGGTCGGGAACTGTGGCATGGATCATTGCAGCGGGATATACATTCTTACACATAGTCACACACACTTCTCTTACTTTTACCCAGGCCACGGGTGTGGCACATTTTATGAAATGAAGGAAATAGGTCTCAACGTGCTGGCGACCGTCGACAAGGAACTTCCTGGTTCCATCACAACTCAAGTTGCATCGGAGGCTAATGTGCCTCTGATTTCTACCCCAATGGTGACTGAGACAAGTGACTTAGCTCATGGGGAAGTACCTTTTGGTATTTGCGGTATATCGGATGTGGAGGGCAGTAGTGGGAGTGGTGAAGTCCCCAGTCCGATGCAGACAGACAACCCACAGGGCCATAAAGGACCTGTAAAGCTTTGTGGTGCTAATAAAAAGCGCCTTCCTAAACTCCGCCAGGAGGGCTATGGTGCTGAAGAGGCCCGTGGCCTGGATAGGAAAAGGGAGCGGTCAGATGGTTCTACACCACCCAATCAATCCCACAAAAAGATAAAAGAAGGGGAAAGCACCCTTGCTCAGGAGTGTGATGCTCCGAGACCCATGGGCTATAGTCAAGCCATCTCTGGTGTTCATGTGGGTATCCTTCCCTCGGACTTTCCGGGGTCTCTCCTGACCGGGGAGCAAATGTGTTCCGTGCAGGGGGGGATTCTGGAGTTGGTCCTGGGGATGGGTAAATCTGCCATCACCCCCAAATTCAATGGTTTTGTAGCTAAGGCTGGCTATTGCATCCTTAGCTGTTCCAATGAAGGAACTGCAAACTGGGTTATGTCCCTAGGGGACACTCTTAAAGCCTGGGAAGGAGCCAATCTGCGGATTGTTGGGGAGAAAGATATCCCTAAAGCCCAGATTGCTGTGGCATACTTCCCACATTGCCCAGAAGACTCCAATGAGAGGATTCTGGGCTTTGTTAAGGCCCAAAATGATGGCCTTAACGTAGACAGCTGGAAGGTGGTCAGGAAGGCTGTTAAAGGGCCTACTACTGAACTAACCCTCAGCATAGACCATATGTCGGCAAAAACAATTAAATCACTTGGTTTTCGTCTCAGCTTCAAATTTGGAAGCATCCCAATTAGGCTCAAGAAGCAAGACATTGGGGTCCAGGAGGCTAGTGTCTCGGATGTAAGGGGGGCTACTGTGCCCCCTGGATCGTCTGAGGCTTGTGCCCAAGTGGCTCCTGTGTCCCCGGGGCCTGGTCCATCTAACCTGGAGCCTGGGCTTATTGGGCCATCCACCTCCTCGAGGCCATCTGGGTCTCGAGAGGGTGATGCTCTGGGGGGGGGGGGGGAACGGGTACCGGGAATAACTTAGCCTGATATTTTTAGGAAGTCCCATCTGTTTCTCAGCGTGGTCGTGCTGCGCGGGGAGGCAGAGGGAGCTATAATAGGAGGGGACGTCGTCCAGAGAAAAGTAGAGGATCTAGCAGTAAGGCTTTGTCGGAAAGCCAGCTCCCAAAGACCTCAGGGTCTGATGGGAGGAGGGATCAGCAATGACCCACAACCTGAGGAAATCTCCAGCATGCCAAGGCCTCATCTGCTGTGCTGGGCAGGAGATTTGTCCGTGAATCCTTAGACATGGCTCTTATCCAGGAGCCATAGTATAGTGGAGGCCTTATTAGGGGACTCTCAACTCCTAATGGTAAGTTGATTTATGATAATGATCATGGTAGACCTAGAGCTTGCATTCTTGTTCGTAAAAATGTCAATGCTATCCCTATTTCTGATTTTGTTTCTAGGGATCTCACAGCAGTGCTGGTAGAAGTACCGATTCCTGGGGGTAGTTATGAGGCTATTGTGGCCTCAGCCTATTTCCCAGGTGGTACTGATGTCATTCCTCCTCCTGAAGTCAGAAGGCTGGTGGAATATTGTAAAGAGAGGCGACTTCAGCTAATGGTTGCCTGTGATGCCAATAGCCATCACCATGTATGGGCAAGCAAGAGAATGGAAAAAGAGGTGAGGAACTGCTTGCTTATTTATTTAGCTGTAACCTAGCTATCAATAATGTTGGTAATGAGTTTACCTATGTGAGTGGGAACAGACAGGAGGCAATTGACCTCACTTTGTCAACCACACATATTAGTAATAAGATTATGAATTGGCACGTTAGTAATGAGCCATCGTTGTCCGATCATAAACACATAAGATTTGACCTTGTTTATAAGAAGAAATCTGTGGCAGCGATCAAACTCCCACAAAAAACTAACTGGAAAACTCATAGAGAGATTCTTAAGGCTGAATTTGAAGAAGACATTGGTCCAATCTTGACTTCAACAAGTCTTGATTATGCTTCTGATAGACTTAAATCTTCAATTTTGACAGCTTTTGAATTAAGCTGTCCTGTGTAATTCCCCAAGGCTAAAAGAGAGGTGCCATGGTGGAATAGTGCGCTTAGTAAGCTGAGGAAGGAGGCTAGGTGCCTCTTTAATCGCGCTAAGCGTACTAAGGAGTGGGGAGCTTATAGAATGGCCCTTACCTCCTACAATAAAGAGTTAAGAAGATCTAAGAGGAGATCTTGGAAACAATTCTGTGACAGAGTCACGGAGATGCCTGTGACTGCTAGATTGCAAAAGGTACTCAAACAGGAGTACACTAGGCCTATGGGCCTTTTAAAGACGGAAAATGGGGAATGCACCAGGGATCGTAAAGAGTCCTTGGCGCATCTCCTAGATACCCATTTTCCTGGCAGTTATGCTGATACATGTTGTACCGCAGTGCCTACTGATCCTGGCTCCTCGTGGTTAAGGTGGGGATCAGGCAGCACTGCCTCTCTTACAATATTCTCGCCTAATAAGGTCAAGTGGGCTATCAACTCGTTGAAGCCGTTTAAATGTCCAGGCAGGGATGGTATTTTCCCTTCCTTTTTGCAACAAGGCCTTGATATACTCCTGCCAAATCTGGTAGAGGTTTTCATGGCTAGCTATGAGTTAGGTTATATTCCTGTTTCCTGGAGGGATGTGGAAGTAGTCTTCATCCTGAAGGGTGGCCAAAGGGCTATGGACTTGCCAAGATCCTTTAGACCAATTAGAATATCTTCGTTTCTCCTAAAAACATTTGAGAAGGTGCTGGATCAGCACATTAGGAGTACTCACTTGAGTGTTAAACCACTGCATAGCAGCCAACATGCATACCAAGTTGGTAAATCAACCATTACTGCACTTCATGCGCTTGTGGGTAAGGTGTGCCCTTAGGTGTGGGGAAGTTGCCTTATGTGCATTTATGGACATTGCAGGGACATTTGACAATACTTCGTTCTCGTCCATTAAAAGGGCTGCCATCTCAAAAGGGGTAGAACCCAGAGCAGCTAACTGGATCTGCTCCATGCTTGCTCAAAGAAGAATCTTTGTAAAAAACGAAGATGACTCTTTAGTAACACGGTCCTTAAGAGGCTGTCCGCAGGGAGGTGTTATTTCTCCTCTCTTGTGGTCTTTAGTAGTTGATGAACTGTTGGTCAAAGGGCTTTGAGGCTATTGGCTATGCTGATGATCTTGTGATAGTAATAAACAAGTAGTAGTAAACATGACGATACTATATCAGAGCTCATGCAAAAGGCTCTGGATTTGGTCTGGAACTGGTGTCAGGGGCAGGGCCTAAGCATCAACCCGGCCAAAACCGTACTTGTCCCCTTCACCAGAAGAAAGAAACTGATAATAGAACTCCCCTCTATCAATGGGGTCTGACTGGAGCTTTCGGAGGAGGCTAAGTATCTTGGATTAATTCTTGATCGAAGGCTTCTCTGGAATGCTCAGTTGGAAGCAGTTCTAAAAAAAGCTATCAGGGCTATTTGGGCTAGTAATCAGCTCTATGGTAAAACATGGGGCATTACCCCCAAAATGGCTGCATGGTCATACACTGCCATTATTAGGTCAATTATCACATATGCGGCCTTGGTATGGTGGCAGAAGGTCAAACAGACTGGTGCCAAAAACAGGCTGCAAAAACTACAAAGGAGCCATGCGCTCTTGTCCCACATCAGCTATGGAGGTACTTCTCAATCTGCCTCCTCTGCACATTTATGTGCGGGGGGTTGCGTTGCGATCTGCCCTGGCGATGATGGGGACCCATAACTATAAACCAGGAGATCTAGTAGGTCACCTGACCATATTGCAAGAGCTTCATGGGCTCAAGGTGGACCTTATGGTGTCTGATGTGATGAGAAGGACACTTAATTTCGACCACTCCTTCACAGTTAAGATAGATGGTCTACAGGAGGCAGGTAGTGCTGGACATGGACACATACAAGAATGGTATACGGATGGCTCCAAAATGGCCAGCGGAGTTGGTGCAGGAGTCTATGGTCCTAGGTGTACTTTATCTAGGGCTATGGGAGCCTTACCATCAATCTTTCAAGCGGATATCGTTGCGATTGATCTCTGCGCCCGTGAAATCCTAAAAAGAGGGATTAAGGGAGCTAGGATTGACATCCTATCTGATAGCCAAGCAGCCTTAAAGGCACTTGAATCATTCGCCTTTGAATCAAGGCTAGTTTGGGACTGTTTTAAAGCAGTGAACAACATGGCTAGACTCAATGAAGTTACTCTTAAATGTGTGCCTGGCCATGTAGGTATCAAGGGCAATGAGGCAGCAGATAGACTTGCTAGAATAGGAGCTAAAAAGCCCTTCATTGGTCCAGAACCTTTCTGTGGGAGGCCTAAAAGCCATCTGAGAAATGTTGTTGAAGTCTGGACGGAGAAGACTTGGTCCACACATTGGAACAATGCTCCTGGGCTTAGGCAGGCAAAAATTTTTATCTGTATCTCTAAGTCAAAAGCACAGAAGCTTTTATTAATGGGTAGGAATAACCTTAGACAGATTGTGGGAATCCTCACTTGTCATTGCCCGGCCAAATACCACCTCAAAAAAATGGGGCTGGTCTCGGAAGACTATTGTCGATTCTGCTCCCTCGGAACTGAATCGGCTCAACACGTGCTGTACGAGTGCGAGGCTCTCGCACGGAGAAGATTTACGGCTCTTGGAAATGCTTTTGTTAGCCCGGAAGAGATCCGTGGTGTTGATCCCGGGACCCTTATTGGTTTCGTAAGAGACCTGAAAGGGATCTGGGATGATCACTAGAAAGGGAAGTATATCATAATAGATCTATATGGGTCACAGTGGTGAGGAAGCTTATCACTCCTCTATCCCCAAAAAACAAAACAAAAAAAAAAGAAAAATATTACAATTATGTAACATAGTGATACAAAAAATTGCCCGTAGAGAAGCACGGTTATTCAGCTAGTTAAGCAAAAATTGAGGTCAATTTTATATGCATTTTTGCGATTAAAAAATAGTGTTTCCCTTGATGCTTGCAGAATTGTGTATCATGGGTAAAGTTACAATTTTGTTGCAGCTCACATGCACTGAGGATGACGACTTTGTCATTGAAATGCGTTTGTATAATTAAACATATTTAATTATGTTCTGTGTTTTTATTTTTAGTAATAACAAAAAGGATGTAAAAATGAAGAATGTAAAAACTTCTTTTTTATTAATAAAAAATGTTTTAATACCACCTTTTCCTTCAGTTCACAAATTCTTTTTATAAATAATTGTATGAACCCAAATACTGTTAAATGATATTATATATTTATAATATCACTAAAGAAGTTTACACTTCTACCGCATGGTTTTAAGCACACCATTTTTTCTGTCATTTTTAGTTTCATAATTACAGTAGAGCGTTGATAATTCGAACGTCAAAAATCCAGATTCCATAAAAATTACACTCAAGGACTTTTTCTGTAAATAGTTGTCTTACTGCATTATAGTATGTAAATTTTAAACAAACACAGTATGTACAGTAGTTGATTAGTGAAATGTGTGCTTGGTGAAAATAAAAAAGTTTTTTTATTCCAAAGCTGAGTTTTAATAAATTGTCTTCAAAAACTCCCTTATAACATTGTCCCTATTCAATTACACTGCAAGAATCACGACTACACTAATAGGTAGTAAGTTGCGTGTCAATAAAAATGTCTGCAGGGTTAAACCTATTTGGAAGACATCCTCCAAAAAGATTCAGTCGTGTAGGCATTTACACTGAATGATATAACACTGCATTGTTATACAGCATATTCGAAAATTCGGACAAATTGATAATTCGGACAGGGTCTGGTCCCAATTAATCCGAATTATCGACGCTCTACTGTACTGACTATTGAAACCACTTCTCTTCCCCTTTCATTAAATAAAACAAACTTTCAAACAGAAGAAAAATAGAAACACTTGTAGATTTAAAGAAAAATGCAGGCAAAGTATTACTTAGTTCTTACTACACCTTCCCTCTCACACGTACATGCCAACAAATTACAAAGTATCTTTTTATAAAACACATATATGCCAATTAAATGAAACTAATTATGAAAGAACCAAATAAGACTATACCATACTTACTGGAATAAATAAGGACCTGTTTCAATTGTGCACTGTGGAGGGCTTTGTGCATTAAACTTCCTGAAAAGCATTTTTGCTTGATTCTGATATTCCAAAATGTTCCTTCCAGACTGAAAAAAATAAATTTCAATAGTCATTCGAATGATATCAGTGTACAACATTAGACAGATCTTGTTGGTAGTATTTTACAAATTAAAATGTCATGTCTTCAGAAGTAAATGATATCACATAAGGCTGGATAAATAAATATACCGGTAGGCCTACAGTTGAACTTGTTTATAGCATCAACGAACGAACCGGACGAATGTTGGTGCTACGTCCGAGTGACGTTATAAAGATGTACCAATAGCAAATCGTATTTTTGTTACCTTGAGTGAAAGGACAAACAACTATACACTATTACTATTATTGGCAACATTATTCATGATATTTGTTAAAAAGAAAAACACTATACTTTTCTTTTAATGTACAGCAGGGTCTCGATAATTCGAGTTAATTGGAGCTAAATTGCATATACATATTTTCAAAAATATCTGTCGGTCTGATGAGTTATCCATCAAAAAATTATAAAACATAATTCTAATGGTAATTGAATAAATTATGTTCCAAGTTTATAAAACTTGACCTAATATTTTACTTAGTATTTATTTGATGAATCACCTTCATTGTAACATGTAACAAAATGTCAGATGTCATTTTTTAATTTATAGGCCTATTCTGTATCGTTCAGTCTGGATATAATATTGCATTATCAATGAAATTTTGATTATAATTGTACGGTAAAGACTTCTGGACTAAAACAAATCAGTTTCATCTAGTTTTCTCTTCTACTGTAGAAAACATTACACTTGGTTTTGTTGAGAGTCTAGTCAGGCTTTCTTAACTAATTAGCCTGAATCTGTGACAATAAAGACACAATGGGAAAAATCGGGACTAGCTTCGTAGCCCAGCTATCATGCTGCAATCTTCAGAAAAACTCTGTGTGGCTACAGTGGCAGCACTGGCGTGTACAATTCATGCCTATTTCTGCCTTTTATTTCACTTCCAATTGAATAGAATCATTCAAATTTTTGAATTACAGTATATTATTTAAATGTATTTTTAGTGTGAGAAACAAAACTATGTTGTTTTAGAACAGTAATGTTTTAATTATGTTGTTCCCAAAAGTCCAGGAACCAAACAAAAATAATTCCAATAACAAACTTGGCAGGCTTACTTGCTGCACAATGTGATAAATGACCAATGAGAGTAGGCTAATCCATAAATATATGTTTCCCCCAATTTTATAATGCAAATTTGACATTACTTGGAATCGTGAATGACCTTAGCTGTCTGGCTAATAAACAACCAAATTAACAAACCATTTATTTGTTCCCATCTTTTCCTTAATATAATAAAAATAGGAGAGAGATACATGGTATTGTGGCCTAATTTATGTCATACTGTACTTAAATGTGTTCAGATTTAACGAACTTTCATAACAACAGAGATCACCTTCCAACTAGTCCATTAAATCGAGCAGTCACTATATATATATAGCCTATATATGTAAGAATAAGTTGAAGTATGCAATGCTCTTATGGTAATGCAGAGTGAGGAGGGTTTTTAATGTGATTGGTAGAAAAGACGTTGCTATTTTGAACTAGTCAATTAATTAGCAACCAGTTATTTGCAATAACAACCTGGACAAATATTAATTATCTAGAAAAGTAAGCAAGAGATAAGCTTACTAGTAAGTAAGAAAAATAAGCTAAGTTTTGGTCTGAAATAGAATTAGGCTATCTAAAGATTAACATGATACAAATGAGAATTTCTGAAGAAATTAAAGCTTGTATTATAATACTAAAATAATTACAAACCAGTGTTTCTCAACCTTTTATTTGTTCATGACACCCTTACCCAAGATGTGTAGAATGCCAGGTGGGCTCTATCCGAGCCTGGTGCTAGTGAGTGGAGGGGCAAAGGCGTGATGACGTAGCCACGTCTACTCCCGTCACTACAAGATGTATATAGACACCAGGGAAATTAGACAATAAATCCTAAATGTTTTTCTACAGCACTGATCGAAATGCGGTTTTCGGCATTGTGTTCGGAGAAGTCTACATATATACCTTGTCGGCACGCAAAAAGTACATTTTGGCCATGCATAAAGTGCATCTAGAAGTGCATCATTTCCATAATTTATAAAAATTGTTTGAATTCATGAAAATTTATCAAAATTTGTATAGGGTACAGGGGTTTTGGGGGTCGCAGATTCCAAATCTGCCCTTGAAAAATGTGTCCGACCACCCTGGGACCCCCCATGGGGGCACTTCAGCAAAAAGTAACAAAGTGAAGCATGAAGCATTCTCATTGCAGTAGAATCAATCAGTGGGCCTTCAAATGTTTTGTTTCAAAGAATTTTGTTAGGATCTCAACTTCCCCTGCTTAGTACATCGAATGTAAATGAGACCGAACACCAACCAGTGAAAAATCCTTATCTAACCAGTGAAGTTTTTAAAGGTATACAACCAAATGTTACTCATATACTGAGTCATATACAAAGGTATACTGTTGAGTCTGAATATGATGAGGAGGATTTAACTCAATTGAAGCTCCCGAAAATTTGAGTTATCGACGCATACAAGCGTTGAGATATATTGCGGGATATTTAGCCAAGAACAAAAACAAAGAAGAGAAACTGTATTCTGAAGAGGATGTTGTGGACAATGGATGGATTGAGACATTAAGTAGAGGAGGATTGACCACTTCAAGGAAAGATTTGGTGGAAATGGTGTCAACGGGGAACAAGATATTTGAACCAATCGACGGTGAAGAGCATGGATGGATAAAAAAGAAGCTGGAATTGTGAACTACTTTTATGACATATTGAAAGAAGAATTCCCTCATATCTCAGCAAAACTAATTAAAGATTTGCAAGAACAAGAGTTTTTATTAAATAAAATTTCTAAATCAAGCAAACAAGAGGAATTTTTAAAGAAAAGCGGAATGAAAAAATGTTTGTTTAATAACATGGTGTGAAAGTATACCAACAGACTTTAACAATGAAGAGTATTTGTAATGAAATAAAACATGCTTGAAAATAAAACTCCACAATTCGTATTTATTTGATATCACTTTGTATATTACATATCATATCATTAAAGTCATATAGTTATACAAACGAATATGATTGTTTTTATTTCCCTTTGTGTCTAACTTTGTCTTGCATTAGTAAAATTATTCATAACATTTAAGTACACATCCACTGCAACTGAAGGTTCGTTTTGTTATGTTAGTGCTTAACTGTTAACTGATTGTTTTTGTTAAACACGTTTCATAAATATTTTTCTATAACAACCATGGTCGAGTTTCAACGTGGTCCATTCAATCATAGAACCAGTATCTATTCTATACTCAATAATTCACTCAACGGTCTTAAAAGATGCTTCTAGAGACACGTGGTACACAGTAATGCTAAGCAGCCGAGTAGACGCATCGACGTCACAGCAGCTATGGCTGGGTGGGAGGTGGGCGCCAACAGCTAGGAACAAGCCCACCTGGTATTCTATACATCTTGACCCTTACCATATAGTGAGATTCACACTAAGCTAGAGTGACCAAACGTCCCGTTTTTTCACGATCGTACCCAGTGTCCCGAAAAAGTCTCTTGGGATGCCAAAGTGTCCCATATTTACGTTGGATACTAAACACATTTTCAAATCACTGAAACTTGCTAATTTATAATAATATTTTGGAAGTCATTACTCTAAGCTAGTGCTGCACTGTTCCCCTCCCCCACTCTGCCGACGCTGCACAGACAACAGTGAGCGTGAGTGATAAGTTATAAGAGCGTGAGTGATAAGTTATAAGAGCGTGAGTGATAAAACACTTACACTGTGGCAAGTGTCCTTGCTGGCCTGCCATCGTCAGAGTGACGATGTTTGTTTAATTTAATTTTATCATCTGATATTGACACTAGTTATGCCCAAGTTTATGGAGGAGTATTCCAAAGAGTGGAACTAGGGCCTATATTAAAAAGGGATGCAATGACAAGAAAGCCGAGTTTTTACAAAAAAGATTATGTAGCACAAACCGGGTAGGCTACAATACGGCACAAGTGTTTAATTTTCATTAGCAAAAAATGGCGCTAACTTTTTTTTTGCTAAATTTGTTTTTGCTCATAAATCCGCCAATTTTCAAAAACTAATTTTTGGCACAAGCAGCACAAAGATAACACAACGCAGCACAACTTTCATTTTTTGATTTGCGAAAAATGGCGGGTCTAACTTCAGGGATATGAATATTAACTGGAAGATATCCCCAGACCCACTTGGGTGTGTGTCCCATTTTTCCCAGTTCATGATTTGGTTACCATACACTATGCCTAATATACGAAAATACAAATGGTAACAATACAAGAGACTCTGCATTCACAGTCAGATATTTGTAGGCAAAAATTTATAATTTGCTGTTTTTCTTTTACAGTACCGAAATGAGTTTATGCAAACGGAACAAAAAAATGTGCAGGATACAAGAGATAAGGCAAGTTTAAACAGTTTACAATAACTTCCTACTGATATCTTTGCAGACAATCTTTTTTAAGAAAGATGGTTTTATTCTTTATCTTTTATGATGGATTTTAGTAATTTTATTAAAAATATAAAAATTTGATGTTTAGGTTTAGCGGTTATTATTTGCTTAGCGCATTTATTAACTTTTTAATTAATTGCAAATGTACAAATTTTATGTTTGGTAACTTACAACTAACTACCTTCTTTATTCTGATTAATACTATTTATCTACTCAATTCAAGAAATAAATAAGAAATAAATTGTAGAATTATTCTGTTGTTGTAATTGTAGAATTACTACAATAAACAGAATTAAAAACTTTTATTAAATTAAAAAGAAAAGAGATATCATCAATGCACATGATTATTTTAATGTTCATATTGGTTCTATATCTTTGGTAAAATTAATAACTGCCTATGGCTTAGCTCAGTCTTTTTTGTTGAATTTGTTTAAAGTTTGAAATTTAATTAAAGTGATCTCGGGGCAGGCACTTGGCTGTCATGAATATGTTTTGTAATTATACGCATTCCTTACAAGGTTAAAATTTAATGCGTTTAAAAAGTTTTAAAAAATTCTTAAATATTGATTCTTATTAGTTAAACTGGCTAGGCTATTACATTTTTTTCTCAAAGAGATTGGGTATTTGTTTTTTTTTACAGAATAAATTTTTCCTATTTGTTGAAACTGGATCAAATCTCTAACAGCTGTTTTGGCATCTTATCTGAATGCTAATATGATTGAATTTGGACTGTTATATTGGTCGATGTTATTTTTGTATGGATGTTATTTTTTAAGTGGTATTGCAGCAGAGGTGCCAATGTATGCGCAAGAAAATGTTCTCATACATAATAGAACAATTCAATTTCTAAATGTCTTAAATAAATGCAAATACAAAATTTAATTTAAAAAATCTAATATAAGTAGCCTAATTATAAACAGAAATAAAACACATAAAAATTAACCTCAATTCACAACTTATTTAACTGGAGAAATGTTAGATTTATATTTTCAATAACACGATTATCGGACTCCGTTATTCCTGTAGGCCTACTTTTGCAAACAACTTAACATCACATAATAAAATAAGTAGGCTTATAGGACTAACAATTCAAGAACACATACAATTTTCACTTTATAAAATTTAATAATACGTAAATACTTTACCTTCCTTTACATCATTCACTACAAACTAGGGATATTCGTTATACATCAATGTTCACTATTCGATACATCGAATAAATCCTATATGTACATTTTTATTTTTAGGCGAAAAACCTGGGCAGTTATCATCACCTGTCTCTATGTTTATAATCAGGACCCAAATGTATCCTATTCATCGATGTATTTTCAATTGATAGTGTTTTTTTAAATAGGCTGAAGTTCTAACTTACAGTTTCTAGTCACAGTAATAGGCCTATGTTTCAGTTTGTAAACATAAAAGTTGATAGCATCCATTAGCCTAAGCTGTTTCGTATAACAGAAAAAAAAAATAGCATGAGGTTCTAACTTACAGGCTCTAGTCACGGTTTGTTTACCAGCATTCAATAGTAGCCTACATAATAAATATGCTTAGATTGGCAGCACTATTCTTGTTTCATAAAAAACGTTGTTTGTAAACATATCAGCTGGGAGGCCTAAAGTAAATTTATGCCCAATGTGTTTAGTACATGTATTATATAAAGGATGTGTGTATAGCTTTAAATAAATTAGAAACAAGAGTGATGTTTGCATAGTAATACAATTAATTGCATAATTTTGTATCACGTGGCCTAACTTAAGTAAATAAGCATATATTTATTTATTCCTAATCAGTAAGTAACCACAGTCCTTTTAGTTGGCTTGGCCAACTTCTCTGAAAACAGAATTAGAAGGCTATTGTTCTCTTTAGCAGTTTCTATTTAATTCTCATAAGCCTAAAATTGTTCAAACCTTATGTTCCCATGTTGCAATCTAAAAAAGGCTAGACAGACCTCTTGTGGTAGTGAAGTCATATTTGATAAAATAATATCTAGAATTTAATATTACACACACGTAACATTTTTCCTAAGTTACATAAACAGAAACTTTTATTAAAAATACCTGTTCATCTTCCTGCATAGTAGCTGCTAATGGTAAACCATCATGTATTCTTGCTATCATCGTCATTAACACCATGATTGAAAATTTAGGTTGTAATTATTCATAAAACGACAAATTAATAATTCTTTAATTACTTTTGATTCATCACAAGAACATTAAAAACAATGAAAATATTATTATTGTCTAACCTCATATAACCTTATTTTTACATCAACAATAATTTAGATTTGGATTACGAATCAAACTAACAGACTAACAGCTGATGGCTGATTGGAACACGTCGTCGAGATTATCTTGGCCTTCATAATTACATTTACTATCAATTAAATTGCGCGATAAGGAGATGTTGCAGCCTATATGTATACCGATCATTTAATTAAATTTAAAAAATTTCTATTATTCACTAGCTGTAAAGTATATTTTACATACAAAGTATTTCTACAACTAGATTACAAGGGTTTTTGGGTTGGTTTGCATCAATAACCGTTTCACCAAAGTTAAGACTTATAATTTTACACTTTTAGTGTTGTAAAAACACTTATCTGGAAAAAACCAAATAACCATGGGATACCATGAAAAATAATAATGGTTTGTATTCAAAGTCTTTGTAGGATTTAGAAACGGCACATACTGGATGAGAAAAAGTTAAATTGTCACTAATAATATTATGTTTTCCGCATTTTCGAATATTGTTAAAAATTAATTTTAAATGACTATTGACGACGGTAAGTTGTTATTTTACTAAGCTAAATTGTGTTATAGTTTATTTAAAGTGGTCGTTTAAATGAAATATTTATTTAAAGTTATTTAAGTTTCCTAAGGAGTTCAAATAATAGTTCTGTGACTTTTGATTTGAAATTATAGATATAATTGCTGAAATATTTAAAAGGCTGTGGAATAGAAAATTTTAGTGACGTGATAGTTTGTGGAAATGTAGGTTAAAAATGTCACTTTTATTGTCAAATATATACAAGAATCAATATTTCGTATAAGTTTTGTTGTTATAATCATAAGTAAGGCACTTAGTATATTAAGTAATTAGCTTTCAAACTTAGGACCACTTAATAATAATATTAATATTCTAACTGTCAATTCTGAATTTCATTCATTCATATGGCAGGATGCAGAAGAAACTGGTTTACTAGGTCTGTCTTGTTGTCTGAATTCTTGACAGCCAGCCTTTAAATCCACCGAATGAATAATTTTTTGGTAAGTATAATATACGAGATCTATTTAAAAAAATACATTTATTTTGCAGAGATGCCACAAATTTAAATTCTGAATTTTATATATTTTATACTGGTTTTCTATTTCCTACTCTGAGCTACAGTATTTAGCCTATTGTAGACCTAGACAAGTTATCTAATTAGCATTTACAATATTAACAAATAAGGTGTACTCAGCAATAAAGGAACATAAGATATTAAGTGCTAACTGTTTTAGCACATTATTAAATTTAAAACCTTAGTTTCTTATTCAGTAGGCCTATTGTAGAATTGGAAACAATTTATTTAGAGTCTTATTATCTTTATTGAAGTAACCTTTTAAGGTGGTTTATTTACATAACATGGAGCTAATAATTTTATCATTAGTAGGCCAAGTACCTTATATTTCTTATCGTCATCTGCTTTATCATCTGTCTGCATTAGCCTAGCCTAGTTCTGTTTACAAGTAAATTTTTAATAACTTGTGTTCTATTTGGTTCTAGTTTAGAACAGCTTGACCACAGGTTTTAATAGAATTACACTATATATAACTTTTTCTTATATATATAATGAAATTAGACACTTCACTGATCGCGGGAAATCAATTATAAATATTCTAAAACAAATATAACATAACAAATTAACAAACCAAAAATCGCTTATGGGATTTAACACAGACAATGAACAGACATTTTAATATGCGATATGAACAGGGTTGCCAGATGGGTTGCAATTAGATTTAAGTGGGTTTATCAGTGCCTCCTATATTGCCTAAAATTAGAACCTACAATATTATAACTATACTGTTATCGGTAACATATTGGGACTAAACAGTATAGGTCAGTACCTCTAGTTTTTTTTATTTTTTATTCTAATATAATGTGATAATAACGACGAAATATTATAATAATACTGTTATCGGTAACATAGTGTGACTAAACAGTATAGGTCAGTACCTCTAGTTTTTTTTTAATTCTAATTATATAATGAGATAATAACGACGAAATATTATAATTATACTGTTATCGGTAACATACTGTGACTAAACAGTATAGGTCAGTACCTCTAGTTTTTTTTTAATTCTAATTACATAATGTGATAATAACGACGAAATATTATAATTATACTGTTGCGTCATCTTTTCCTATTACATATGTTCAATGTGGCAACGTTGGCAATCAGAAATGATAAGTTTCTTCTTTTATACTGGTATTCAATGTAATTTCTTAACGACAATTGTTATTGTTTTTAAACTAAAAGTTTTGGAAAGTTATATAAATATCTACATATATTTTCGTGATTTCTTTCATCAATTTTGTTTAGTGAAGTTATTATTGATATTTCTTGGTGTATTAAGTGATTTGTTTCTTTTATTTAGTGTTAAAATATAAAAAAAAATACTGAAGTTAACCTCTATATTTTCTACTTTAATTTCTCTCATAATTTCTATAATTTTTATTTCCCGCGGATATTTTCCATGTTTTTATAATCAGTTTAACGTGTTCTTTCATAATATGAAGAAATTTTAAAAAAACCTCTGGTCAAGCTGTTCTAAATTTTTACCTTCTATTTAAATATTTTTATAATGTCTAAGGTATTAAATATAAATGTGATACGATCCGAAATTAGCACATTAATTGATTTTACAGTACAATTTTTCAGGCAGAATAACTTTTGTAAATGTTCAGTTTTGAAATAAGAATTCTGATAAATAGGCCTATCATCTTTAAATATTTATTATGTGTTGCTCGTCATCATATATATTATTTTAATCTGTAGGCCTAATAGTTTGATGAAAAGGTCTATTATTTATCTATGAAAAGGTGGAGCTTTGAATTTTCCACTTGTCTGTATTTCCCAGGACTACAAATAAAACCGTTTTACAGTAAAAGTGGTTTGCTTTACACGAAATGAAAGATTGAACTTTTCTCTACAAATGGCTATAGGCTCTAAACATATCTATAGGCTACAAATATATCAAATCCAAAATGTGTTGTTTCATTGGTTACAAACTGTCCAATTGCAAGGGTTTACAAAAACCTTTATATTTCCAAAACTATAAGAGTGAAGTCTGATATGTAGGCAGTTTTAGAAAGTTAAAATCTTGAAGAATCCAAAGGTAGGCTACATCTTTATATTTTTATCTAAATATTTCTGTCGAGTGATATTGAGCCGTAGAGAAGTGACGTATTTGTGTAATTTCCTATTGATTTCTGGCGCAGCGTCAATTGATTTAGAAAACTACAATTTTAAAACAATGATTACCGGTACATATGTAAATATACCTTTTAGAAAAAAAATTAAAATAGGCCTACAAAAATTAAAGTTAAATCATTTCCTTTCCAATGGTTTTAGTTTTATTGCGATTATTAGATAAATTTTAGTGGGTGAAATATTCAATACAAGTTGAGTACAAGACTACTCAATTTGAGCAGTCTAACGCTAAGAAGTCTCAAGCTGAGATTCTAACAGTTGTAGGGTTAAGTTTATTAGTACGGTAACCTAACTTCTATTGATCCACTTTTTGGTATAATTATACTACGGTACCACAGTTTCAGATATCTTAAGCATCCATCCTCAGGTATCACTCTTGCGAGGTCGTCTGATCATTAATAGTTATTACAACACACACACAAACACGAACATTCTTCGCCGTATTCACAAATTACATTCTATTTATCTTAAATATTAAATTACAGAAATCCTTAAATTTCTTGTCAGTCATTTTTTTAAATGGCAGCTCTTACGTAGTCAGTTAGTTTCTCATATTTTGCATCTAGGCTCATTTATAAATTTCTTGGTCATCTATCAAAATCTCTTTGGTGCACATGAAAATTAATGAGTGGGCAATCGCTTATATTGTATTTTAGTAGGCCTATTTAAAACTAAACAAATAAAAAGTAGCCTACACACATTGAAATGAAACTTTAAAATTAAAGGTTGGAGTCAAGGAAATCAGAAGGCCTAGTAGGAATGACTTTTGAATTATAATTGAAAAAAGTAGGCTAGGAACTTTTGATAGTAGACTGAAAAATAATTCAGTACGAAGAAATGGTGTACCTATATAATTAGTTCTTAACCCTAGAACTGACAGACAATGCAACTTGTATTGAATTTTTCACCCACTAAAAATCATCCAACCTCAATAAAACAAATACCGTACCATTGGAAAGGAAATGTTTTAAACGTTAATTTTTGTATTTTCAAATTTGTTCTAAAACATATTTACAAATAATGTAATCATCGTTTTAAAATTTTAATTGTCTGAACAGCGGACGCCGCACGAGAAAACTCAAAGAAATGACACAAACTTGTCAATTTTCTGGCTCAAAATCGTTAGACAGGCTTGTTTTGAAAAGAATATAATGGACACCTTTGGATTTGTCAAGATTTGAACTTTCTAACACTGCCTTCCAATCAATCGTCAGTCTTATAGTTTATTTAGATATGAAGTTTTCTGTAAATCCTTGCAATAGGACAGTTTTTAACCAATGGAAAAGCACATTTTGCAATCGATATATCTATTACAAATCGATATATTTGTATAATAATATACAGTTGAACTTGGCTTTAATGGCCTCGGCTAATGCGTCAACTGGGACATAGCGTAATTTTTTTAAATTCCTGTCAAATCGTTATCTTTTACGTTATTATAAACCCCTATTTTAGCGTCAATAAATATTTTAACTACTCGGTTGTAACATCAGACATCTACATAATATCAATGTCAAACATTGAATTCAGTTTTCTCAGAACTTGAAAAATGTTAGAATTCTTCCTTTCCTTTGATGTCAGGCCGAATACTTTCTCCCTCTTCATAATCAAATCGTGAAATAAACAAATTCACAAGTAAAATGTAATCAAAGTCGGCAGGGCGGGTTCCACTACAAGCAACACTGCCAACTCTCTCATCCCTCTTAAGGAACAATTCCCACGCTATGCAGTGTCAGTTGAGTGCTGTGTGTAACTGAATCCATGACCTTGCTAGGAAAGTGTTCGGACAATACAAAAGCGTGGCAAGATATTTAAGTAGTAGTTGTTGTGATCAGACAGTTGTTGGCAC
Organism: Philaenus spumarius; assembly: GCA_018207615.1. Classification (NCBI taxonomy): domain Eukaryota; kingdom Metazoa; phylum Arthropoda; class Insecta; order Hemiptera; family Aphrophoridae; genus Philaenus; species Philaenus spumarius. The sequence goes on from JAGFPH010000004.1 coordinate 2,279,008, forward strand.
TTTACAATTTGCGTGTTTTTTAATACAGTAATACAGTTTTAATACGTATTGCAATTTTAGTGGTTCTTAATGCAGTTTGTTATGGCACATTACATGTATTTACTCATTAAAACTTCACACATTAACCAATGTTATCTAATTTATAATAATTGTAAATAACCTCAGTTCCAATTAGCTCGAATTATCATGACCCTACTGTAAATTAAAAGAAAACTATATACTGTAGTGTTTTTCTTTTTAATAAACGTCATGAATAATGTTGCCAATAATAAAATGCTGTAGGCCCTATAGTTGTTTGTCCTTTCACTCAAGGTAACAAAAATACGATTTCCTGTTGGTGCATCTTTATAACGTCACTTGGGTGTAGCATCAACATGCATTCGGTCCCTTCGTTGACTCTACAACCAAGTTCAACTGTATATAGGCAACAACTAAAATTATGTTGCTAAGCTTTTGATTCGAATCAGCGGTTTTTTCTATTAAAGAGCTAGGAATGAACCCACGTATTTTAACCCTCTCCCTGATATCCCGTAGTAACCCGTAGCGATTTATTTTTTCCACTCCCTGGCTTTCCGTACTAATCCGTAGCAGAACTTCTACATCTGTTGGAATATTTTAAAACTAACTTCAAAAACGTGTTCAGAGAACATTTTACAGTACAGTTGTACTTAATTTGTAATTTCTTCCAGCTGTTAACGGTTTTAGATCTGTGTTTATAATCATCTGTAGTAGCCTATAAATTTACACCAAGTAAAAATTGATTACCTTTCACCTGGAAAACAAGAGTATTACAAACAATTTTGGAAGCTACGAGATGTTTTTAAAATTTATGCAGGAGTTACATTGAATACGTTATAAGTAATAGGTACATGGATGCGACAAACATCAATGGAGTATTGCTGCTTGTTTATAAATATATATATCTATATATATAAAAATGAATTGCTGTTCGTTAGTCTCGCTAAAACTCGAGAACGGCTGGACCGATTTGGCTAATTTTGGTCTTAAAATGTTTGCAGTAGTTGATAGAAGGTTTATACGTAAAGAAAAATTTGAAAAGTTTGCCGAAAAAGTTTCAAATTTGGAAGAAACTCAACAGCCTTTACTGTATGAACTCAAAACCATAGCTTACAAAACAGCTGTTCGTATAAAAAGCTTAGCAACACATTATGTTTGTTTACAATCATTACCATAGCAACATTACTTAGCAAATTTATAATCACTTTAATACTCTTCAAAACTAACAGCTTTTTAAGGTTAGATTGAAAAACTATAAACAAACACAAGGAAAAATCAACGAAAAATGCTTACAGAATTATAATTTAACTCAAACATTGGTTATTAAATATCTATATAGGCCTACTTAGAGATATGCTGTTTAAAATATTGTTTATATAAAATATATCATAACTATGAATTTTTTAATTCTTTTCAAAACATATTTTCGCTATCAATAATAATAATAACAAACAAATTATTTGACACCATGCATAACCATAAACATACACGAGTAAACATATTATATTGAAAAATATCAAACAATCTGAATTAAACTAAATGCCATTAAAATATCACATTCGTAGCTTTATTTTCATATATAATTGTATAAATACTAAACAATATCTTATACTAATTAGGCCTATACATTTAAAATTACAAACTCTATTTGAA
>JAGFPH010000004.1:2290320-2305791 GCA_018207615.1 Philaenus spumarius
TGGTGGGGGGGGGGGGAGGGTCAAAGTTACTAAAAATCCCTAAAAGAACGAATTGGAATGAAATTTGGTACGTAGCTTCCTTTTAGGCTGTAGGTGCTTGCAACATTGTCAATAAAATTAAGTGAAAGTCAAAATTAGTAAAAAATATAATAAATTAAAACGATATATTTAAAGCTTTTTCATGTTAGATAGTAGTTTACAGGAATACAATTTTCAGTGCTTTCTTAAATAGCGTAGCCTTTTTTTCATGACCACAGTAGGATACGCACGGGTATTCAACGAACACATAAAAAGAATACAATTACGTCAAAAAGACTGAAAATACTAACAACAACGGGCAACGCCGTACGGGTCAGCTAGTATCTGTATAAAAGAAGAAGTCCTGACTGAGTGATAATAACATACAGATAAAACTATGACACCTAGAGACTTAAAATTTTCAGCATATCTTCATACAACTACTTATGTAGAGGTGTACTAAGAAAGAATTTTGCAAAATATTGATTTTAAGGGTTGAAAATGGTTAACCCTTTCCCTGGTATTCATAATTGACACCAAGCGCCTCATACCAGGCCTCTTAAATGGCCAAATTTGTCACTTATATTCAAACTACGATAACACTACTTATTCAATATACATGAAATGTTTACCATATCTTAATATTATATTGGTATATACAAAATTTGTATATTTACTTACCTAATACAGCACTGATTTTTTGTTTAAGTCCAAATAAAAACAAATTGAAAAATAAGTTCACTCACAGTTATAACTTTTACAAAAATGTTAGGAGACACTTTATATTAGGCCATAATAAACTGTCTTGTTTTATTTGTGTTCAATTACTACAAAACTACATTTAATCAATCAAAAAATTAACCATGTATTTTAACATCAGTATAGCCATGTTTTACGTGACTCTTGGTTTTACAAAAGCTGTATATTGTGCAAGAGCTGACACAAACACTTTTTTTAACATCCTTCTATTAGTTTGATTTGTAACGACGTATAAACAAATCTAGTAAGCGGATTTTTAATCATTTCTACCTCTTCAGTTGATTTACTTGAAATTTGGTAAAACTCTGATAATAAAAATGTTTCTGGAGATGAATGTAAAATAGCAATGCTAATATGATAGTTTAGTTTTAGAATAAAGGCATTGTGTAAACAATTTCATTACACATAAGTATTAAAAAGGTACCACGTGCATAGATGTTTATAATATACATATGTTTTAGTATTTTGTAACAAAAGTTTGTTATATTTTTCAGTTCTTGAACTATACATTTCATTATTTTTCAGTTTGATATTATAATAGGTAATTTTTTTCAAATGTTATTTAGTTATTTTATTTCCTTGAAATGAAAATGTTCAAATTGTGGTTGGTGTACATACAAGGCATTAATATCAATATCGTGATATAAGAATGATGGTAATGGAGTTTATGTTTTTAAGTGAACAATAGTCAATAAAACAGGTCCATTACTCAATTTATTACCAAAGATCTTTCAATGTGATAATATCTAAATAAGTCTACTAAATTATTGTATGCTCTAGTTAGTTGATTGTGCTTGATTGCACTAATTACAACCATCAGCACCCAGCTCCCAACTTTATCTTCCCTTAAAATAATAGATGTATTTTTCCAGACTAAGACTTTTAAAATAAACCGTTCCAGAAACTGGCACATACTTTCTCACAAACATATTTCAATTATTAAACAGATTCACTGTGACTTCATAATTGCATTAAAGTAGGAGAGGGGATACATTAAAGTAGGAGAGTAACTAATAAATATTGTTATTATTAGCTGAATGAGAATTTTTAGAAAGATGCGGTTTTTTGCATATGGTTGGGTTTTTAAGGGCTACAAATAAGCCAAATTTTATCAAAATCGTTAGAGCCGTTTTATTCTAAAAAAATAACTGATTTTTTGGCCAAAAAGGGGGTTGTTTTTCAAAAATTTTCAAACCCTTTTTTTGTGCATCTATACAGGCCTAAATGACATGTTTGGTGCAAATTTGTTCGAAATCGATCGAATAGTTTTCTCTCTAGCTTTGTATACATACAGACAGACATTTTGTAAAAAACACTTTTTTGGGCTCAGAAGGGGGAGGGGGGTCCCAAAACAGATATTTTCACAAAAATCTCAACATTGATTTTTTTTGCGATCACTATACTATAGTGAGAAAGTAAAAATGGTATTAGTTAATACATATCTAAATGTAATAAACAAGTTCCTATTATTTAATTATTACTCTCATTCGTTTTGATCATTTGTTTTGTTTATATTTTATTTAATAAGATTTTTTTAAGGAATATGATTACATATATTGTCAAAACCACTAAAAATAACAAAATTCATTTAATTTACAATTTAATAAACAAGATTGTAAATTGTCAAAATTACACAAAAATCTTAAGAAATTGCCTAGTACTTTCATCTTAATAATAGACTCATTTTATTTCAACAAAACTTAAAAAAAAAAAAAATAGTAAATAAATAAATTCCTTTTTGAAATTTATTATTAAAGTACTTACAAAAAATATAAGTAATACTATAATCACTCTTTTTACTAGTCATAAGACTTATTTAACCTATCTACCAAACCACGAAAAAGTTCAAATAGTGTATCTATATATGTATTATTGAAAATATAAAATATAGGCAAAGTATGAATGCATCAAGAATACTATCAAAATCAATAATAAAAACTTATTAAATTGTTTGTAATGGTGCCATCTCTTACAACGAAGGAATTCAGTTCACAATGCTCAATGAATGCTGTATATTTTTATTAAATATTTTTAATTCATAATGTTTAAGAGACAAACATTTGCCTTATAAGTGTTAAAATTGTAAATTATTTTATATATATATACTATATTATAGTAGTTTAAGATCACAATGATTGTACAATTCACTGTTTACTGACAATTTTATCTAATCTTTGTGAATTTAAAGAATTTTGTAAATTAGGTCTGACTATTATAAAATTTTTGGACCTACATTACAGCATTTAGTTTGGAATTATTGTTGGTAAGACAAAATATAAGATTTTTAATTTGAAGCCTGAACTGAATGATGAAGCTTTAGAAGCAGTTCTATGAATAAAATTTCAGATAATTGATAATAAATTTGAATGTCTTCGATGTCCGCAAACCGTGATCCCATTAAAGCCTTCTTAAGACGAGGGAACAACAAAAAAAAATCATCAGGTGCCAGATCTGTAGAGTACGGTGGGTGTTGCAAAACTGTCACACCGCGCTGAGTCAAAAATTGACGTACAATGATGCTGGTATGCGATGGTGAATTGTCGTGCAGTAACATCAAATTTCCGGTCTGGAACATTTGTGGCCTAACACGCCGGATGCGCTGCAACACATGTTTGAGAACCTCCAAGTGGAATGCGTTCACAGCTTGGCGAGCAGGAACGAATTCCTTCTTTGTCAAAAAACGTGATCAACATGGTCTTCACTTTGGATTTTTCCACGCAACTGTTTGTTTCTCCCGGGGAAGAAGGTGACCGCCATTCCATTTATTGCCTTTCTGTTTCGGGGTCGTACTGTTAACACCAAGTCTCGTCTCCTGTGAGAATGGAACCCAGATCCCGAATCACCGGATCTGGTCACACATATCAATGAAATCACAACTGATCTCAAAACATCTTTCTTTTGCCCACTTCTTCTTCTATGAATCGCAGAGTTAATCGCTGATCTTTTGTTAGCATTGCTCACACACATTCAATGTTTTCCGGCGTTCTGCTTGTGTATGGTTGTCCCGAACACAGTTCGTCCTCCACCGATTCTTCGCCAGAACGAAAGCATGCAAACCAATCGTTCACATATTTCTTACTCACAGAATCCTGCCCGTACACTTGCACCAACATCTCATGGGTTCCTGCCGCCATTTTACCCAATTTAAAGCAGAACTTCATGTTGTTCCATGGCTTTTCAACACATACTACTTGGAACACTCTGTTGCAATGACTGTAAAAGTTCTGCAATAGAAGCCTCGCGCAATTCTTGACAGATGGCAGGTCCAGACATGTTCATGCCTGCATGCACATGCGCTGTTTCAAGTGTTGAATACCGATATATTAGACCATTCACTGAACTTTTTAGACAGACCTTGTATTTCTTACAAAACAAAATGTTATAATTTATAACAGTAACTCAAGGAAAGTTGTGGTGATGAGCTCAATTAATGTATAACAAAATATTTACAGTATTAAAAAAAGTTTTAAACTTTGTCTGGATAAACCAAATTTTTGGATAAACGAATATCTTAAGAGGTTTTAGTGTATTTTACTAATGAAGTATATATATATATATGCTGAAGAAGTAGGCCTAATTATGAATTACAAATTTAAGAACCTAACAATGTGTATACATAAAACATCAAAAATAAATATGATTTCTGAAGATTAGCTGGGTAAATGGCTTCAGCTCCTGTGAAACTGGATACAATGGAAAGAAAATGAATTTACAGCTTCATAAACAAATCTTTTGTTCTTGCAGGAATAATAACAATAGTCATCCATTGGTTAGTTGTGAGTTTTATAATACATACCTTTGCACTGTTATGTTTACAATGACTGTAATGGTAGTAATAAAATAGAGTTTTCTATTATACATTAGTAGGCCTATATTATAAGTTGTAAATATATGTTACAGTGTCACTATTATAAGCAGTAGAATTCACAATGTGGTCCAACGCTCGACCTTCATCGAGGTCTTCGGTAGGAGATCAATATAACAACAACAATCCTTATTCTCGAATGTCTGCAGTAAGTATGCAAATTTTCCTTATTTTCTGAAAGTCCACAGTTGTAGATTCCTTTTTCTGAATAAGACAAAAGTTTTTTGTCTTTGTTTGTTATTCGTACAAATTGTTTTTTTCACTTAAATACAATTTTTATGCTACAGTGAGTTAAAACGTGCATTTGTGGTGATAAGTTGAAGCAATAATTTTATACAAATATAATGTATAGAATTGATAAATAGGTTTTCTGATGATTAAAAAACAGAGGTGAGTGAACAAAATACTGTAGGCCTACACATTTTGATAAAATACAGTGAAATATAACTTTTTTTATGTAAGTTTTAAATGATGGATTGTTTATATTTTTATCATTTTTTACACTTGTCATCATATGTGTATACAAAATATAACCTTAGGTTTAGAGAGTATATTCAACAACTATTATTGGAATTATCACCGATTATGTGCATCTAAATAAAATTTACAATAATAAAATGATATTCTATGCTTTACTTTAAATAAGAAATACTTTACTTCATCTGCCATTTTCTTTTGTTTTTCAATACGAAAGTGCACTCTTGCATCGATTTTAAAGATACATTACATACTCATGGTAGGCCTTACATACATTACAGTGGTAGTTGCGTACCCATTATAACCAGCTTGCACTTTTCTGATTGGATTATTCATTTGATATAGACATGTTTCTTCTTCTCATAAATATGAAGAATTTATAGCCTTGGCTGTCTTGAGCCTAAAATGCCAATGTTTTTTTACAAAGGGTAATTTATTTAGAGGGGGGGGGGGTTGTAACAGGTTAATATTAGGCCATATTGTATTAGTTAAGATTTCCATGAAAATTTTTTTAGATTGAACATTTTTATAATAGTTTCCAAACATCCATTTTTAGGCCAGATGCATATTTGTTTAAACAAATTTTGAAATTTGTATTGTATGGTACAACATAAATATTCAAACTTAGAAGGAGATATTTTAAAACTGTTTTACTTTGAGAAAAATTCCTGAAGAATAGCTTTACCAACTAGGAATACATATTGCTGTCGTTTGAGTCTTGGCTGCCTTGTTTGATCTGGGATATGACATTTTGGCAAGCTAGCAAGGTTTCGTTTTTATTTATATTCAGTTCCAAAGCTGTTTTCTAATTATCAGATATTGACAACCTTAAACTTTATACTTAAAACTTTATTTTAAATAGTTGTTTGAATCTTATAGTGCAACATTTAAATTTATTATTATTATTAATAATTATTATCAAATAATGATGAGTATCACTAGTACTTAATGAAATTGGAATATTTTTACATTACAACTATTTTTGTAAGGTATATGTTGCACCATATATTTGACTAATGGCAATATTTTCTAGAAAAATATTAACAAAGTAAATTTACATTTGAACTAAAAATGTTTATTCAATGCTACTCAATTTAATAAAGTTATACATGTATTATCAACTCACTAAAATTTATATTTCAGGCTCCAAAAAACAAGCCTGGCCGTACTAGTGCTGACCCATGGGATTGGGGTTGGGATGGAGAAGATGGCAATTCTACCCAACAACAAGACGACTGGAATTCTTCAGGCTGGGGCCACACGACTGGACAAAATATCATTCCTAGCCAGCATCCAAACAAACAGAAGTCAAACATGTTCACACAGCCTCAAAAACATGATAGAAGTGCACATAAGACTCCAGATTTGATTCCGGATAAACCAAATAATAATCCGGGAATGGTTTATCCAGTTGGGAATCAACGGTTTAATAATACCACACCACAGCAGCATCCGTCAGAATTTTTTGAAAATATTGATTTAGTTTCAAATAATCATAAGAGTAGTCCATCCCCTAAGTTATACAATCCTACTGATGTAGGAAGGCCTCAGCCAGGTGTAGATCCCGTATTCTCTTACTTCCAACCACAAAATATTCCAGCAGTACAAAACAACCCTCAAACTATTCCATATTTTAGACAAAGCAGTTCTCCGCATGTATCTAACACTGATCAAGTGCCATTTTATCAACATCCTACTCCACCTCCGCCTTTGGCACAACAACAGTATAATCAGCCACTCTCTTTGCCTAGGCAACCTCAACAATATCCTACTCCTCCTTTACCTCATAAAAAGTATCCTACCCCTCCTTTACCACAACAACCATATTTACCGACATCTTTTCCTCAGCAACACCATCCTTCCCCGCCATTGCAACAACAGCAAAACCCTCTTCCTCCTGCAACTCATCAACAACACCACTCTTCTCCTCCTTTATCCTATCAACATCACTCTTCCTCTCCTTCACCACAACAACATCCACTCCCACCTTTATCACAACCACAAAATCATCCTTCTTATCCTCTATCACAACCACAGAATCAACTTCCTCCTCACTTGCCACAACATCCTCCTCCTCCATTATCACAACACTCTCCTCCTCCTCCTGTATCACAGCAACATCTACCTCCTATTCCTTTGTCACAACAGCAACCCATTCATTCAATATCTCAACATCCACCACAACCCCAACAACAACCACCAGTATCTTCTTACTATCAGACCTACAAAAATTTTCAACCTGAACCAACAAATCAAACTTACCAACAGACTTCCTATTATGGTCAAAATTCTTTTAACAACAATGCTACTCCAACATTTCCCACACCTCACAATGCAACTGAAGTTGAAAATGTTGAAGTACCAACTGTGTCTCAAGCTCCTTCGCAACTGCAGATAAACCCAAATCCAGCTGAGATAGTTCAAGGCTCAATTGAAGACAAAGTCCCCACAGAAGATCATAGTGAAGTTCCGGACAATCAAGAAACTGTACCTGATGATGAAGAACACGAAAACTTGTTGCCGGCACAGTTGGCTCAAATGAGGCTCGATTCCAATGACCATGGCGATTTAGTGAGTAAACTAAGAAAACTATTTATAATAGCTTAAGAGCCATGCATACCAACTTCAGTGCACCGTGAAAGTGACAGCGCTATTAACAATAGGAGGTGAATCTTAATTTGTTATTTACCGTGAAACTAAGGCTTTTAGCAAGATTTTGTTCCAACAGTGGACTACAACTAAATCTATTAAATATTTCTATTGCATGGTCTTAATCATTTTATATTAAATATGTGTAGAAAAATTGGAAATCAAATTTAGCTTTCCCTAAAAGAAAAAATTCATGTTTTTCGTTCTGTTTTTACATATTTCAAAATGTGTATTTTAAAAATAAAGTTTATATGAAACGAGAGCTTGTGATTTCGTTTTGGGGGCTATTGAATCGTTTTAATTCATACTAATCCCTTTTTTTTTTTTTTAAGAGTGTTTAATTAACGTATTTTAAAGAATCATTTTTGTGCAAGTCAGTAGTAGTTCAAGGATTTTGCAATATTTAGCGTCAGCGCTTACTTCACGTATATCAAAATTGGTTGAATTTCGACCACAGGAGATACTCGTCTTAAATGTAAATTGTAAATTAGGGTTAAATTTGATATGTAATTACAGTGCTGCGTTTGATATAGACTACACCTTTATTACTTTATTATTGACACTTTACTTTGAGATTATTTTGTGATGGAGTGTCCTATAATATGAACTTTTTTTCAATAATGATATGTAACTAGGAGTGTCCTATAATATGAACTTTTTTTTAAATAATTATATGTAACTGTAAGTTACTGACTTTATAATCTTGATTATTTAGTGATGGAGTGTCACATAATGTACTTTTTTTTCAAACATTACTACAATTACTACTGAATTTGTAATTGGGATCCATTTACTGTGCTTTGACAATATTATTATGTTTCTTCTTTTGTATTATCATTTAAACATTACATCACTTCCAATTGTTAAAGTTTTATTTTATAAATAATCTTTATTAATGGGTTATAACCATGTTGGTTAAAGGTTTTTTTCAGAATGACAACCTAATATTATTTAGGCCTATCTATTTAAATGTTATTATAAATTTCTTTACAAACTATATTTTGTTTATATTGCCTAAACCATTTATACATTTGATTTATAAATGTTCAATCATTTTACTATCCAACCCATTTGTACAACCCATTTCATAAGATTCTAATAATATAAAAATTTCCCACAGTTTATAAGTCACAATACGATTACAATACTGATTAATAATGAGTACTGACTAAGTCGGGTACAACAGCTACTATTCGAAATAGATAATTTTATTGTTTTACGAATATGTTTTTCGTAAATATAATTTATATTAAATTTATTTAATTATAACTATATTAGGAGGTTTGGTAGAAGGTAAATTATTTATAATAGGCCTACCTATATTTTAAATAAGTAAGAAGTCTACGGCACAAGAGCGTTTGTTGAAAGGAGACTTCTCTTATTATTTATGTTTTAAATATTATAAAAGAAGTTATTTTAGAATAAAACTTTTGTATTTAAAATCATTTATAAGTTAAAATCAAAAATAATATTTCAAAATTAATTATTTAAACTGAATTAAAGTTGTTGTAATAAACGGTTTGAAAAGAAATGTTGTGCCTTTATAAATTATCACTTTTCAAACTCAGAAATATTGTACAGGCCTATAAAAAATACTTATAACGATTTATAAATCATTACTTTCTCTTATGTCGGACCAACCACCAAACTACTGAATGTGTGAATTTAGAGAAACTAGAGTAGGCTACAATATAAAATAAAGATTCTGAACTGAAGCCACCGAAACCGATAGAAATGAGCGGAAGTGTTCTGTCAAAACTATCTGTCTGGTGTGCCTGCGAGATGGTGGGGGCAAGAAGAATTCGCAGTGACGATTCAGCTTGTTGTTGAACACTAGTGCAGGCAGCTCTAATAGAATAAAAAGTGACTAAAATGTGATTTCTTACGACTGGTATGCATGGCTCTTAAGGGAGTGATAACATATTTTTCTAGTTCTTGTCATTAGTGTACCTGACTCCAAAGCTTGGGGTTCTTTTCCGTCATCTACCATTACTCTAATTAGTAAAAAATAAATATGCTACTAGAAAAAGATTAGCATACATTTTCCAATCTCTGTGATTTTTAAATTGAATGTTGTGGCAAGATCAATGTTGAGCAGAATTTTAGGTACAAATTATCAGAAGAATGTATCGTTAAATAACTTACTATTTTTTTTTTTTTTTTTTTTTTTGCCGGAAGCATAGTGAACTAGCCACTTTTTTCTTGCTTCTGTTGAGCTATAGTAATGTGTTCTTAAAGTAAAATTATTTGTTAATGTATTTCAGTGGAATAATACTCCTGGCTGGGAAAATCAGGAAGTTGCCCCAAGATGTGAACTTGACAGAAACCAATATTTGGAAACTGGACAGTTACTAGAGTCAGGGGAATCTGAGGACACTCTTGGAAGGCCTGAAATAGACAATAATGATGAAGGTAAATCAATTGTTATAACTCTGTAAGAAAAATTTGTTTATGAAAATACTTTTTCCTCCAGCTACTACTTTAAGCAGTCTTTTCTGCCTCATTAATTGAAATGAGAAAAAACAACAACTTATCATCCGCAGGGGGTTGTGCAAAAGTAAAAAGCAATGACTTTACTTTGTCCCTCGCATATAGGCGGACTGGAAGGTACACTCGATGCTTTTTATATGGGCATTTTTCCGCCTGCTAAATCATATATTAGTAAACAACAATGCATCAATGAACTTCCATGTCTTGTCTGTGTATTTTTGGCATAACCTCAATTGTTTTTGTAAATATGAATGTCCATATTTAATAAAGTTTCTTCCATAGTTAAGTGCAAATTATTTACTGAAACTGTAGCTGGAGGGAAAATTTTGAGTGTCTTAGGGGAAGAAAATATCATAGTGGCCCTCAAGGAAATTACACAAATTACTAGAATTTTTCGTTTTAGGAGCAGAAGAACGAATACTTTGTACACTTTTACCAAAAACTCGCTTCTTTCTACTAGCAAACAAAAACCAAACAAATAAATGTCTCGTCTAAACTTGTAACCCCAATCATCGATGGGAAAATATTTTGAGCAATATGCAATTTTGATTACCTATTTTGAAATTTTAAAAAGAAATTCTTAAAGCTTTTCTTTTATCTTAGGTGAACTATTACCGCCTCCAGGTTTGCACCGCATGGTAACAGGTCAAGTGACAGATTCACCTTCACAAAGATCTGTTCTTGGCCAACCTTCAAGTGAGACAATTAGTGACCTGAATGGTTTACAACGACTTGTACCAGGACAACAGACCCACAGTGATTCACCTGTTCCAACTGATCTCGGTAGTCTGCAACGTCTTATACCTGGTCAAATGAATAATGATGATTCTCCGCTATTAGACACAAACTCATTTCAACGTATGATACCCGGACATAACTCACAATTACAGAGGTTGATTCCAGGACAACAACAGACAGACACGGATGATCCTGGTTTTCAGCGCTTAATTCCAGGCCAGAACGAAGGAAGACCTCCTTTAGACACCAGAATGATTCCGGGACAACTCAGTGATGAAGACACGGCTAGAAATCAAGAAAGTTCTTTAGAAAGAATGGTTCCAGGTGGTTTGTCAGAACAAAACAGTTTAACCGAAGATGGTCTTGATGACGAAAGAATGGTACCTGGAGGACTGTCAGATATGGATTCACGTAGCCAAAGTGGGACAAACGAAGACTCACGACTTAGTTCGGAACGTATGATACCTGGAAGGACGACACAATTGGACAATAATTCTATACAACCAGAGAGAAGAATATCTGCAGAGACTGAAAGACAAGTAACTATTGGGTCAATTGAACCACAAGATCCACCCACAACTCAAAGGTAAGTAGGTATGGAAAAATAAATTTAATTTATAATTTTAGGATAATAATTTGATCAAGAGCAACAAGCATGATTATTTTCTTGTCTTTGATAACTTTTAAATTTCACCTTAGTCAAAATGGTTTAACCCTTCCTGCGCTACGGAAATTTTAGACCGCTCACACTGTAACGCTACATACCCCCAAAAAATTAAGTTCTCAATAAGTCAACGCTAATTTTTTTTTTCGATTTTCTTATACCAAAAAATGAGACATGGGAGGAAAAAATTGTTTAATCAAAGCTGGTTTATTTGGCACGGAGTCTGCAAGTGAACTGACTTGCGAGTTATTTCGTCATTAGCGTTACTCGAAACAGAGCACAAGTGGTGTAGTCCGCCAACTTAGGTGCTCCTCCCACAACAGTCGGAGGGCGGAGTGGACCACCATTATGTTTTTTAACCAAGGGGTATGTTACCCAATAACTGCTGCACTCAAGCGGCAAAATTGAAAACTACTTAGACCTGACAATATACTCAATGTTTAAAATCGAATATATTTGTCCACAGCGTTTTGAGCAAAGTTAAACTTAGAAGTTATATTCGTCTACAGCGCGGCAAGGGTTAAATCTTTTTAAAATATGCAACCAAAAAATTTTTACTCTGTTTTAATAGTTGTCTAACAAGGCTAGGCAACTGCTGTCTAGCATTAAAACAGAGTAAAAATTTTTTGGTCTAACCTAAGAATCGGGTAAAGTTTTTTGGTTTAACCTAAGAATCGGGTAAAGTTTTTTTTTGGTTTAACCTAAGAATCGGACGATATTTTTTTTTGGTTTAACCTAAGAATCGGGTGATATTTTGGGGTTAACCTAAGAACGCCGAAGTAAATATTTATTTTTCAGCTAACACTTATCAATTTGTAACTATATTACACATTTCTTTTTATGTTTTTTAGTTTGAGATGTTCGCATTATATTTTTTCAGCCGTGCCATATGCACTATGTCTGATTTTAATCGTCCGTATCTGTACGTTTCTAACTCGTAGTTGACTGGTGTAACTTTTCGTGTTATTGTGTATGGTCCTGAGTAGTCTTGTGTCAGTTGTAAATATAATGTACAAAATAAATTATATTATTATTATTTAACTTATGTATTGTTTTCATTCTAATAATCCTTTTTGGGGTAGCACCCGACCACATAGTTTTAAATTGCGTCTCTGGTTAGTTGACGACTTAGTCCATCACTATTACGTAATGCACCGTATTTAGGTTAGATTAGCTAACAACTAGTTAATGGTTTTCTAGGTTATTTGTTGTTGCAACACATGGAAGTAGCATATTTTAGGTTAGATAAGAACATAGGCTTAGGTCTCGTCAACGTCTGCGATTATGTAGTTAACACAAGGCTAGGCTATGTTGGGCTCTTATGTGACTACATCTGAGATGCTTTGCTGAATTGAACGGTATCTCTTCCGTTCTCGTTACGTTCTCGTAGTGTCGTCGTCGTGGATGTTAGGTTAGGTTAATTTAGGTAAGTATTAGTTAGGTAAGGATAAGATAGGTTCTCAGGTTAGGTTAGGTTATGTTCTCAGGTAGTTAGGTTAGATTAATTTTGGCTCTCTGGTATATTTTTGTTGTATTCGTTCGGCTAGGATCGGACAAGTCCGGACTACAACTTAGGCCCCCAAAAGATCCAAGTCAGCTGTTTCTTAGGTTACCGTTTATGTTATTACAACTTAGACCCCTCACCACCACGAACTCTTGTTGGTTAGGCTAAGGAAGGGGGCAATCGGGGCTGGGGCGGAATGAAGTCACGACGAAAGCTGTTTCTTAGGTTAGTCACTCCTCCACCGCTTAGGTTAACCGAGTCCCAAGGATTCCACACCGTCCGCTAGGATAACAAATTTCATTCGTTTAAGTTAGAGTTAAGTTTAAGTGCTTTAAGCGATACTACACAAATAAACGAAATGTCAACGATACGTACAGTAAACAACTCTCTGACAATGGATAACGTAGGAAAGGAATTTGTTACAGTAGTTATCGATTTGTGCAAACAGGGATCATCGACTAAATACTTACTGTATAGTACAGCAGTCAAAGTCAATGCAAGCGGTAGCGATCTGATATCTGTAAAACTCGAAAGAAACACCGAATCAAATCGTGTTATCAGTGGAGAAGTACATTTTAAAAATAATTTAAAACCCATCATATCCGATGATACTTCTTTAAGGGTAAATAATATATCTTATAAAAGGTACATAAGTAATTCAGCTAGATTGGCTTCGTATAAGAACAGTCCTGAACAATTAAAAGTAAAGTCTCAACAGTTTAGCGACTCTGGATTCTTTTACACCGGCGTTGGAGATCAAACGATATGTTTCTGTTGCGGAGGCGGTTTAAAAGATTGGGAAGACCAGGACGATCCTTGGACTGTACACGCGAAATGGTTCCACAAGTGCAAGTTCCTATTGTTAGCGAAAGGAAAAGACTTTGTGAATGCGGCTGGAAAATACGACTGTAATATTGTGGTACCGAAAAATCGAACTCTACCTACGACCGAGTGTAAAATCTGTTTATCGGACGAAGTTCAAGTAGTTTTCTACCCGTGCAAACATTTAATAGCTTGCGCTTCGTGCGCCTTGTGTTGTACACGCTGCAGTGTATGTAGAGAAAGCATAGAATCTTTTTCGAGAGTGTTTTTATCTTAGAGGACTTTATTCCATCGCATGGATCAGTATACTTACCTAGGAGATTACCGTGTTAAAAAAAAAAGTACCAATGCGCCGACAATCTGTACAGTATGATTTTAAAATCAACTGTGGTGTGTAAACCAACTTTAAAGTTTCTTTTAAGAATCGTTAAAAAAAAAAGACAACAGGAGTGGTCCATCAGCATAGACAGATGGGCGATAGAACTGCCCACATATAGAAACAGCAGTAAGGACGAAATAATAATTGTAGTTGGTTGTGAATAAAGTGGGATAATAAATTGTATTTAACCTTTTGTCGTCTTTCATTACAACTCCTATGAAAAAAGCTTCTTCTTAATACTATGCAATTTTAAAAGTGGAAAGTGTATGCCATTAAATATTGATATTAAATAAATATGACGGCATTCCTCCACCCCCACCAACACTCCGGGGCTCTGTGTGTTCGACGGCAACGCATTCTAGTAGAGAATGTTTTAACTATCCCCCGTCCGACACCAGCGCGTTCTGGTAAAGAAATATCACCGTGCGAGCGGGGCGATTCGGTCAAGTCCAGGGTATACATCATAATACGGTGGAAGTACTCACCGTTGGCATAAGTCTTAATTCGGGTAAGATCGGTTAAGCTCGGGTTATACTTGGAAATATATTGCATTTTATGTAGGTATTTCAAAGTACAGCGAAGCCTAAGGTTAAGTTCACCCGGAGTATTTTCGAGGCAAAATTTTGGGGGGAGGGGGTTACTCAAGCCGCCTTGTTTTAAATATAATTCAGGGTACAGCGAAGCCCGAGCATGTATAGCTCCAAACTACGCTACAAAAGCAGAAGTGTCGGCATAGCCTAATAGAAAAAAAATAAAACAGAATGCAAATGTAATTTATTTTTTGCATTCGTACATAACATTATATTTACAAGGTTTCGACCGTAGAGCTTTCTGGTAGAGAATTTATAAATATTTGCTTGTCCTACGGTAACGTTTTCTGTTAGAGAATCAGCTAGTTCAATAGACAGTACTCTGGGGTGCAATTCTGCCAACTCAGCAATCTTATAGGCGTTAGCATAACTTTCTGCTGATTCGTGGCGGATGTATAAGTCTACACTGGGCTGCAAGAAGTATTTTCTATAAATGTTTCTTTTACTGTTAACATAGTGGTAAATTGTCGAGTTAGTTGATAACAAGAGGTTTCTTAATCTTGTATTCTTTTCTTA
>JAGFPH010000004.1:2315791-2333575 GCA_018207615.1 Philaenus spumarius
GTTACTTTAACGCATGCGTCTACCGCAAACCGAATTTTTTAATTTTTTTTTACTACCTCGGTTAACCCGGAACTCGATTAGTCGGGGCTCGGATAACCGCGGCTCTACTGTATTTAATAATTCAAAAATTGTTATTGATGTTCTCCTCTGAATAACTGATATGGTCACAACAGTTCCCTAAGATGTAAGGTTTGAAACTCTGCCAGTCTTACAAGAACAATGTTCTGATATAGTGAACAAAATAAATATCTTGTATATGATAGTGCTTAATATACTCACAAGTAATTTACTTAGGTTAGATTGTAATATAATTTGTTTTGTGTTAGCTAAAACCCCTGATAGAGAAGTTGACTCAGTATCAGGGAATCAATCTTTACCTCCTAGAATGCAAAGAATGGTTTTAGGGCAGTTTAGAGAAAAAGATAATGATTCAGAAAGAGATCCTGCTAATGTAGAGAGAGATGAGGATTCAGACTCTGACTATCATGTCGAAAGGCGGAAACCTCGTCGTCGCAAGGAGTAAGTAAAGTGACATTAATATTGTTTTGACTTTAAAAATAATAATACATTTTAATCATAATGTACATTATGTGATTTTTATTTCAAAATTGGCAAAAATCTTATTTGAACGGCTATTTCTAGATACTTCTCAATTTTGAGTTATATTAAAAATGACTTTGTTTCAATAACTTACTCTTGCAATTAATTAGTAAATCATTAAATTTCTTTTTAACAGAAGCTTTGATGAAGATGGAAGGCCTAGAGATTATTCTAGTGAGCGTGACTTTAGGGGAAGAAGAGATGATCGAGAGAAATATAGAAAGAAGCCTGAACATGGTTACAACAGGACGCCCGAATATAGAAGTGATCAAGATGAGTACGACAGACACGATTTTAGAGATCGGAGGGATCGAGACAGGTATATTAATTTTATAGTAGCTGCTCTTTAATCTACCTGTATGATTAAATATTTTTAAACAGCTATAGAATATATTTTATCTGAAAATATGTTACTTTACTTTTAGTACCCAAGCAACAGCTGAAATATTTCTGTTTAGGCGAGACCGGCCAAGAGATAGAGACAGAAGAAGGCGAAGTCCTGAGTATAGCTATGATGCATATTATAGAGACGATGTGAGGAAACATCCAAGAGAAAGAGTAGATAGAAGAGGGGAAAGGGAAAGATATTATGAGCATTATGATGATGATCATTATTACAGAGAAAACAACAGGTAATTTGAAAAGTACTACTCGTATATAACAGTACAAGCACACTGTGTTTCAAAATATAAGTTTGGTTAGTCACAACAGCCTAAATTAATCATAAATATACTATACATTTACTAAATGCGTAATGAACATCAAGATATTTTCAGTGTTAGATATAATACTGGAACAATACCCAAGGGTTTAGTAAAAACTTATAAAATATTGTAATTTCATAGGATGTTATTAAAAGTTGTTCAAAATAGGTTATGTTATAAAACAACCACAACATAGTCTAGAAATAGGAAACAAATCATCCAATACTATCGAAATATTTGTAACACATGAAACCACGATTTAAACATGTACACCTCTACAACACAAATTATAAGCTTTATTTCTTATATTAAAATAAGTAAATTAAAAACAAATACAATTCAATAAACATGTGAGCGAGTGCTATTCGAAATCTGGATGCTTGAATAGGCTACATGAGAACATTGACAACAGATATTTGTAGCATTCAAATAGTCAGTCCCATGTATACCACAGTAATAATTATAAAGATACATGTTAAAAAGAAAACCATAAATTAAGGTCAAACTGGATATAAAAATAGAATCCTTCAATTAAGGTAGGACTTATGATAGATAAATATAAGATGATATACTTACCTTGAATATACTTAATGTAAAAATTGAAGGCTTTAAGCTGGGAGTTAGATATAGCGATAACGTCAATATACAATTTCGTATCACATCCAAGTCAGTAATTAAAAGAAAGGAAAGATATGTACAATCGCTAAATTATTAAAAAAACTAATATAATACCAATACAAATTGTGAAAGTGAAATAACATCATCGACAAGGTATTTGCAAACATTTAGAATTAATTAGTAATTGCGATAAATCGACCATCTAAAGCATGACACGTACGAGCCAATATGAACGATATAACAAGAAGATCATCAAAATTATGTATTGGAAAGAAAAATAATAGTGGAAAATTTAAAATTGGAGATATGCAACCATCAAGATATGTAAACCTAAAAATACAAATCAATTTTCCAAAAAAATGTGAAATAAATAATGAAGACTTCCAAATATTGATAAGTACCTATAGACCAATTCCTATTTTCCTACATATACCAAATGATTTGTATAAAATAATAGTAAAATAACAGAGAATAATGTGCTCGTAGAGGACATAATATATTCTGCCAATCTTCAAATGACACTTATAAAGTTCAAATAAACTAGACATTGAACAGTGTAAAAAGAAAGTTTATAAAAAATAAGAACAATTTGAATAAATATAAATTTTATAAATTAGATGATGCGTATAATAGACCATTTATCAAAGCTAGCACGATCAACCTGACCTTGAGATCATAATAATAACTACTAAGATATATTTACTAAGATTGTTATATGCATTTACTTTCAATTTTATGTTTATTTATATGCATATCAGTAATAACATCTGTATAATTCAAACGACACCGCTTATATCTCATGTCAGCTCAGACATACACCCCATAATTGACCGTCTCCCCCTCTTGTTATTCTAAAAATAGTAGCTGTTAGTTCCCACAGAAGTAGGCCTACGCACGCTACGCATATCGATGTTTTGTATAACGTTGTCGATTAGTGAGGGCAGTCTTTACCGTTTCTGTTAAAAGTGTTTTAGTTTTTTAATTTTGATTGTGTTTTGTAACGATGAACGTAAAAGCTAAGAGAAAGTTTCTGCCAGTTAAAATTAAATTAGAGGCCTTGAAAAGACTAGACTATGGTGAAACCTTGAAGAAACTTGCAGCTGAGTACAGTGTCGGTGAAGTAACTGTAGGGGAATGCGCCCTAATAGAAATAAACTCAAAACATTTTCTACTATTAAATGTTCTAATATTTCGACTAATTAAAACATTAAAAAATATAGTACTCTTTATTTTTGTCCATTTCTCCGCTTATTCGGAGTTATTTTATAGTTCGAGGTACAGTCAGCCCCAATTAGCTCGAATTATCGAGGTTCTACTGTATACCTTTTAAAAATATATATTATATATTTTGTTGCTCCATATTTATTAAGACTTAGTAGTAATGAAGTTTTACTACCAGCTCTTCATAAAATTTGAAATAACATTACATTAAAGTTTACGTACTTTAATTAGCTCTTCATAAAATTTGAAATAACATTACATTAAAGTTTACATACTTTAATTAGCTCTTCATAAAATTTGAAATAACATTACATTAAAGTTTACATACTTAATTAAGAAAGCTTAATCAGAAATTGTTAAGTGAATATTTACTGTAAAATTATTAAGCATTTTATTCTTGAAAAATTGCTGATGCCACCTCTATTTTTTTCTTTTATTGACAACTTAATGTTATTTGTTTGTATTTGTAAAAAATATTTTAAATTGTAATTGTGTGTATCAATTATTTTGAGAAAGTTATAATTTGACTAATTTTGACTTTCTAGATCTCGACCTTCTAGTAGGAGTGGTTCAGATTACCGTAGACCAGGTCCGAGAGACTACCCAACACGAAGTCAATATTTTCCTGATCCAGGTAAATTTCTGTTTAGGACTATATTTAAAGTTTTCTTTGTAATGATTTTTGTTCTGTTTATTTTCACAATAATTGTATATTGGTTTTAACCCTTTGCGCTCGGTTGGCCAGTACTGCTGGCCATACGATATTCTCAGTCAGCTCTGAATATTTATCGAATTAAACATCCTCACAGCTCGGATGGCCAGCCTGACTGGCCGCTTACGATACTGTTGTCAGTTCTGCCGCTAATTTGACCTTGCGGCGTCAACAGCTCTGAATTATTTTTCACTACAATCTGAAATGTTGTTAGTGGGTATTTATTTCTTGTTTAACAAAATCGTGGGCTTTTATTAAGTCTTTTATTTTGCCATACAATAAAGTAGACATATTATATTGTTATTGGTGAGTTTTTGTTTTAGCTGTAAATTTATAGTTATAATATATTTTAATGAATAAAATAAACCATTGGGTCCATTGTATACAACTTATCTAACAACATTTTTAGGTAATTTAAAATTAAATTAAATTAAGAACTTGTTAACAAAAAAACACTTAAAACCAATAATAAACTAATTAACTTTTGTTGTATTAAATTACTTCAAACTTTAAAAACACTAGCCTAGACCACCGCAACGTAAAACTAAACTGCTGATAAGGTTATAATGTAACGAATATTCCTAAGTTTTGATACAACAAAGACCAGACAAAATAAAACTACTAAAAATAAATTAATACAGATCATTTGTGTGGCCAGTCCTGCTGGCCATCCGGGCGTTCGAGGGATTTTACCTTGTCCAGTACTGCTGGCCATCCGAGCTGAGAGAAACGTAACTTGCAAAAACAATTCAGACTTGATAAAGAAATGGCTGTGGCCAGCACTACTGGCCATCCGAGCCCAGAGGACTTTTATTAAAAATCCTACCAGAGTGCAAAGGGTTAATCTACAGGGTGATTTTTAAGTATGGAAACGGCTTTATATTGGGCAACTGGGACGTTCTTGGCGGTAGAAACTTATGCTAACCTGTACAGTTTTAAAAATCCTACTTTTTGGTGGTTTTGAAATTTTTGTCCGCCATCTTGGTTCCGCCATATTGGATTTAACTTTATTATTTTAAATGAGATGATGGTCATATGACACATCACCTCAATGTGAAATTTCAAAAGAAAAACAATGGCGCAAACCGTTTCTTGATAGATACCTTCGTTGTAGAGTTATTAGCATTCAAAGTTGCAGTTTTGGGAAAATTGTGTTCACAATAAAATTTGGTAGAACGCAGTGCACTATCCAATTTTACATTTTTTATTCATGAAGTATCTAAAAAACTAAATTTAAATGGTGGTTAGATATGATAATAATAAGTATAACAATAAATTGATGAATCTGCTCGTGTACCACCACACATGATATAAAAAGTTACAAATGAATATTATTCCAGGTTAGCACACTGCCAAGATGTAGAAGGGAACCATTTTGAACATTTACTTAGAAAGGTATTCTGTCAAAATTAGTTAAATACTTTATTTAAATTTAGTTTTTTAGATACTTCATGAATAAAAAATGTAAAATTGGATAGTGCACTGCGTTCTACCTAATTTTATTGTGAACACAATTTTCCCAAAACTGCAACTTTGAATGCTAATAACTCTACAACGAAGGCATCTATCAAAAAACGGATTGCGCCATTGTTTTTCTTTTGAAATTTCACATTGAGGTGATGTGTCATATGACCATCATCTCATTTAAAATAATAAAGTTAAATCCAATATGGCGGAACCAAGATGGCGGACAAAAATTTCAAAACCACCAAAAAGTAGGATTTTTTAAACTGTACAGGTTAGCATAAGTTTCTACCGCCAAGAACGTCCCAGTTGCGCAATATAAAGCCGTTTCCATACTTAAAAATCACCCTGTATATGTATGGGAGAAGCACAGTTATACCTTTATTCTTTTGTTCATGACTCTATTGGCTATAAACAAATTTTTACTAAGGGATACCTATATCTAGTTGTTTAATTAAAACTAAATAGTTATTCAATTAGAAACACTGAAGCCCCAACCACAAGTTCGGTGAATAACACTACACAAATAAACTGAAAAACATTTATTCATAGAGTTATTCTAGTTCCCTGATGTATATTTCGGTAACCAAGTTACCATCATCGGAGGATTCTAAATCTAAACTAATGCTAATAAGAATGATTCTATAAAACTGAACAGACCTAATCTCCCCCCTTTCCCTTCCTCAGGCAGATCAACCAATCATAAGTGACCACGTCAAGGACTTGTTTCAAAAAGCCAGGTAGAAGCGGCTAACTAGTTTACAAGACATCTTAAACCAACCTACAAGTGTTGGATTAAAACTGATTAAAATAACGAATAACTAAGAAGGGTTTAAAAAAAGGAGTAAAGTATATATTTTCAATATATAAAATTTGAAAATTATATAAAATAAACTAATTAATAAATCAACAATAAGAGTTATATCGGAATATATACATGTAATAGAAAAAACAGAATACAAAATACTAAAGCTGATTAATGGCAAGGTTTTACCTAGTTTTCATCATAGAGAACAAATAGTAATAGGACCTTCATCTGCGTTGAGAAGTGATTTGCTATCAGTTTTAGCAATAAACATACTTTCTTAGCTGAATTTTAGTACTAAAAACAGCTGGTGTTTTAATAATAAAAAAAAACAAAACAAAATGGCGGATAACTAAAAAACAAAGCATTTCTGGACCTACATTCACTGGACATTTTTTCATCATTGTGTTATGTAGAATCAATTCCAGGAGTTTGGCCTCACCTTTAAAATACACCCGTATAAAGAATATAGAAGACAGCAAGCTTAAAGTCTTTGTTAGGAAATCATCATTGTCACAGCACTGGTCTAGGTGTTATATGCAAGAGTAGATGTTAGTCACACAGATCGAAGTCCATGCTGTATGGAAGATGGTTGATTGTTTCCCAGCTTAAGTTAGTGATCAGTCTTTGTGTGATATCAAAAGCAAGAGAACAAACATTGTCTTGTAGCAAAACTATTCCACATCTAAGCATGCATGCTCCCTCGCTTGTTTTGAATTGAGGATGCAACATTTTCAGAGTCTCATAGTACGAGTCAGCATTAAAAATCAAAAAACAAGATTCCTTTCAAGTTCAAAACACTCTTTTCAAAACCATGCATTTCCCTGTTGAATGTGTTGTTCTAGTGAATCATCGTGAAACGGTACTTATTTTATGAACGTTTTTTGTATTAATTAACATTACTAATATAGATCTTAAATTTTAGTGAACAACTACCAAATGCACTATTATCAAATGCAACAATATTATGAAAACATGAGACGCAACGATCCTCAAGCCTATGCCGTATGGTATGAACGTTACATGGCAGAGAAATATGCTGCAGGAAATAATACTTACGGGAATGACAGAGCGAGTGTTCATTCTGGACGAAGTTCTGCAAATATACATGATAGGTAAATATTGTATACATTAAGTTATAAATAAGGTGACTACAGAAACTGTGTCAAATGCACATACACATTAGTAAATTTTTAATAAGTAATAAAAGCAGATTCAACAAACATACTATGTAGTAAATATCTATAAATTATTTATTATTACATAAAAAAATTACTTTTCTCTTGAAATTAATTGTTTATTTTACGTTGAGAGATGTCACTGTTTTTATTCAGTGCTAAGCAAATTAGAATATGTTGTGAAAAAGTAAAGCTCTAAACAACAACACATTCATCTTATTGGGTCAGACAATACATGACCAACAGATGACCTGTTGTGTTAACTAATGTAGGCTACTGAATAATAAAATATATATACGTATTATAATGATGGTTATATCTTTGACATTGTCCTATTGCTTATCTATATATATAAAAGCCAAATCCACTGACTCACTGATCATGATTTCTCAAAAACTGATTCATGAGGGATCGGAACGAAATTTGGAATGTAGCTCCCTCTAGGGTCATAGGTGCTCACTAAGAAAGGTTTTAAAAAAATTCAAAATTTTAGGGAAGTTTGGTGGAGTCAAAGTTACTAAATCACGATTTCTCTAAAACTACGGAACGGATTGGAATGAAATTTGGTATGTAGCTTCCTCTAGGGCCGTAGGTGCTCTCTAAGAAAGGTTTTTAAAAAATTCGAAATCTTAGGTGGGTTTGGGGGATCAAAGTTACTAAATCACAATTTCTCTAAAACTACTGAACGGATTCGAACGAAATTTGGTATGTAGCTTCCTCCAGGGCCATAGATGCTCTCTAAGAAAGGTTTTCAAAAAATTTCGAAATTTTAGGGAGGGGTTTGGGGGAGGTCAAAGTTACTAAAAAAAAACCACCGAACGGATTGGAATGAAATTTAGTATGTAGCTTCCTCTAGGGCCCTAGGTGCTCGCTAAGAAAGGATTTCACAAAATTCGAAATTTTAGGGGAGGTTTGGGGGGGTTCAAAGTTACTAAAAATCCCCATAAGAAATACATAGTGTAATTTATATTTATTGATATAATATATTTTTTGTTAATGTACAGTTAACTTTGATTTGTCTATCCGTGCAAAGCCGGATCGGGCCAGCTAGTATTTTTATATTTTAATATAATAAATGAGAAAATGTATTGACTATTTATTGATCTTGTATTTATTTGTTTTGTTACCCAGAATACATACAAGACAACGTAGAGTAGTAAAATCCGTATCACGTGCTTTGCCCATCTTCCATAGTACCTTAATTCCTAACCACGAACATTTCCTGTTATTACAAGAAACTCCTACATATTCTCCCATGTAAGCTATTATCTGTAAGTGTAATTTGTCATAAGCCAACATCAGTAACATTTGATAAATACATTTAGTATAGCTGATAAGACAGGTAAAGCAAGGTTAGTACGTACGGTAATTTTAATAAAGTTAAATGGTTGAAATAATAATGTGCATGGTATTTAATAGGAACAAAAGCAAACAAATAGTAACAGATTGTTTTAAATTTTACCATGTTTTAAACTAAAGATACAGTATTAATTTGTCAGTCCAGTGTATATATAAAATTTAAACTTGAACTGGGCTTATGAGAAAAAACACTATAAGTAATGAAGGAAATTAGCACAGTTTCATTAGAGACAGTTAGAGCTACACACTTATAACTGACAGTGTGTAATTATGATGATGTGTTACTGATGAATATGACTTGGTCATCAAAAAGTGTGTAACTATTAAATGTTAAAATGTTATGTTTTGTAATTGTTTTTGGCAGTTGAGGTAAAATGTCTATCAAAGATGTGACACAACAAGAGTAACATTAAAATAAGAGTAACGACTCATTGCACAGAAAATGATTTGTAGCAACTAACATGACAATAACAATAACTCTAACAATAACAAAATTAATTTTCTCTCATTAAATTAATTCAAAATGAAGAAAAATATTTTCACTTCTAAGAGAAAAAATCTGATATTGTTGTACTAGTCTTGTCTTAAGTGCTAACAAAAGAAGCGTATAAGGTTTGTCATCTGAAAATATTTTTTTTTAAATTAACTACGACTTTAAAAAAATGTAAATTGTAATTTTAAATCCAAAATTTTGAAATACAAATTTATTAAACCAACAAAGCTGACCCTAAAGTTGTGACAGTCTTTTGGTGTAATTCTTCTGTAAACTAAACTGAAATCAAACTGGAAACTACGTGTTACTTGCCAAATCACTTGTTAGATCATACATTTTATGAGTGCTCCACTTAGGTATCTCATTACTTTCTATGTAGTAATTTTTCAAAATCCATTGTACTAATGAAATTTTGGAACTCTGTTAGTTGTGAACATTAAGGTTAATTATTATTCAGAAGTTCTCTAGAAATATATGTACAGTAGAGCCCCGCTATTCCAAACACTGTTCGGTTTAGTGGAAATTCGGAATAGGCGGATTTCATTAATAATATCAACGTATTGTCTGGTTAAGGCATAAATTAAGTGCGGGGACATCTGCTAGTGTCAGTTCTATACAGCGTTGATTGGCTCGGAGGCAAGCGAGGAGGAGATGAACACTCTAACTGAACTCATATCACACGTACACTCAGCCAATTCTTTTGACCTCGCCTTGGTGTAGGTTTACACTATCCATTTTTCCTTCCGTTGCGTTACGATTCCGTTATCTTCTAAAAACGGAAGGGAAGGGACAGGTTGTTCGAACTGTCCGTTTTGTCATCCCGCAGTCTGTCCATTAGTAACTTGAAAAAAGATCGAGAAAAAAATAAAATTCCATCGAGATAACGAAAACGGAGAAGAAAACCGGATGAACCCAACTGGCAGTTGGCAACAACACTTCTAGTGCCTTGCTGTTGCATCTAATCTAATCCTTCCTTCTTTCTGACGGACCCCGTATCCGTTTCACCTGACATTTGGTGATGTAGCTTCCTTCCCACAAAACACCAAATGGGAAACGTGAAGGAAACAAAACCCGCTTTCATTCCAATTTGGTTTCAGGCGTTTTCATCAAGCTTAGGCTCTATGTATGTCTCTATTTAACTCTAATTAAATGTACGCTTTTTCACGAAAGTCTTTTTAATTTCTCCTGGTTTTATGTTAAAAAATCTGTATTTTTTCTGAACTCTGTTCGGAATAGCGGGACTCTACTGTATATGACTTGGAGCAAGGTATAAATGGTAGGAACATTCTATAAACGGTTGAATACTTAATAAATAAGAATTTCTGAGAGAATAAGAATTTATTATTTATAAATATTTAATTAATTGTGACTGAAAGATATTTGAATACTCCCTAGTATAGTTTGTGAAATATAAATATTTTAATGTTCTGAGTAACTTTTTAATAAAATGTTTGTTTTTCAGAGGGCTGGAGGAAGAAGGTGATGGTCTTAAAGCAGAAGAACAAGCGTCACTTCGTTCAACACCTGCGTTTTATCAAACGGCCCATATACGAGGTAGGTTCTTTATTGTTAAACACATTTTAAAATGAAGAATTAAAATTCCATAGCAAGAAGAAAAAAATATAACAATTGAATGATAAGTCTTACTTAGGAAATTGCAGAGTTAAGTTTTAAGACTTGTGTACATTATTTTATAAATATACTAATACATTTGACCGAATCATCTGTTTGCCAGTTTTTTTATACAAAACATGGCGAGGTCATCATAACCTATAATAAATGTATGGGTTATGTATATAGGAATAATTATAATATTAATCAATAATACTATATTACAATAATCAACAGAAATATAATAAATCTAATTTTAAAATACTAGAATGCTAATTAATAGTACACAGTTACAATTTAAAATGTTTAATCAGCAGATACAATATATTATCAAAGTGCTTTTCTAAAAAATAAACATTACTTTTATGGAAAACACTTCGATACATCATTTTAGTATTCAGAAATTGCACAAAAAATTATTTATTTCTGGTGTTGATTACATCAATATTTGTGTTTCGTGTAAAATGATTACTATTCATCTTAAGAAATAAGATTGTGACAAATAAATACAGTGATGGCAGAGGCAAAAGTTATCGTTTAATTACACTTAGCTACACTTTTACTGCACAGTAAACCAACATTAGTAACAAATTGAAAGTACTAAATTTCTTAAGCCATCTAAATGTAATGTTACTTTA
Organism: Philaenus spumarius; assembly: GCA_018207615.1. NCBI lineage: Eukaryota > Metazoa > Arthropoda > Insecta > Hemiptera > Aphrophoridae > Philaenus > Philaenus spumarius. The sequence goes on from JAGFPH010000004.1 coordinate 2,327,195, forward strand.
CTCAGATTACCAGACAGATGAGCAATATGTTAAAACCTCAAAAATTTACGCCTATAATTGATACCAGAGAACTTTGTTAGTTCAACAATTCTAAACATTTGCCTGTTTTAATTAATTGAACTTATTTATTGGTACTATACAACTAAAACTCGTACAAACCGTTTTATAAGTGGTAACAAGAATAACAATTTTTCTAACCAATTTCAAATAACATGAACAAAATTTTTGTTCTTACAGAATTCTAAGGCAAGGGTGATCTATTGATAATTTAGGATAATGATTCTTTGAACATTTGGTGAAACAAGTAATATTTATTTACTGGACAATTTAATTTGATTGAACTTACTTTTAGTATCCAGGTTATTTGAAGTGTTTGTCTTCTTGAAGGTGAGTTAAACTGCCTTGGACAGCTTGTAATGATACATCCTCATGATAGCTACGAGTATGGAGATCACAAAGCTATTGTAGATATATGCAAACTGTCAACTACTGCTACATTAGCGGACAATGATGATGTCAGGGACTTCTTACAATCTCCTGGACCTTTTATTGTGTAAGTTTACTCAACTGTATAAAAATTTTACATTTTCTAACCCCACTATCTGACATGTTTGATACAAGTGTTTTCAATGCCAATCATAGAGGGATATTTCTAATAAACACTATTTTTTTCTTTTTTTTTTTTTATATACCTTAAAGTGAACATGGGGCCCTTTTAGAATCAATCATTTCCTTGTATGTATCGTTACACAGTCAAATTTCTCAGAAATAGATAGTGATATCTATCTATAATTTGACTTAGTTATTAGCATGTTAACCCGCTTATTATAATTCACCGATCAAAACAGAGAAAATACTTTATACTAATTTTAGAGGGACTGTGTTTAACAAACAGAAAATAAATATTTAATGACTTTAATTTGTTTTTAATGTTTGTAAAAACCCCATTTTCCAACTATTTTTGATAAGTGATTAGAACCTATAAAAACAATGCAAACTATGTATAAGAAAGTATTTTGCAGAAAAATATATGCTCAATATACATAAAACCATCACATTAAAAAAATTAGTATTTCAAGAATCAACTGCTTTAACTTGAAGATTTGCTGTTATGCTAAAAGATTGCTGCACAGTCCCATACAATTGATCGTTGATCCTATCCATTTGCGACTAAAGTCCGTTGCATCTGTAAGCCTGAATCTGCAGGTGTTTGCAGGGTACCTTTTAGTCCATACACCTGACAGACATACCTGTACTAGTACGTTTATTATTTGTTTGGTTTTGGACAAGTAGTAGTTCTTTTTGTCCAGCGTGATAAGTTTTTGTAAAATTAAGAAGTTGTGATTTCATTACATTAAGAACTACATTAAAGAACTAACTACAGATAACAGTAGTTTTACGTAGAGTGGTCATATATTATATAATATTTAAATTTTGTTAGGACGGTACCTCGCATGCCAGAATTGAGGTATAACAACACTATAATAGTAAGAGTGAATGTATGTAATTATTATAAATTTTTGTTTTCCAATGAATCTGTCTAGAGCGTTTGTATAATAAGTCGCCGCAATAAATGCGATAGAGCATTGACAAGTGCAGTACAAGTGTCAATAAACAATATGATTGTTCTGTTCTGTTTACAAAAGGTTTTGTCAAGATTTAACAACAGACAGAGATTGGGCAGAGCATCGATGACAAACTACAGTATCGGTACCTAGAGAATTCTTGGAAACCGGTACCGCGTCTAGAATTACAATACGTGTACAAACACGTAAGTCCTGCCCCCTTTCTACCAGACAGTGACCTATTTATCCAGCAATCCCTTTCACAGCACATGATTTTATTTTTAGTGTTGAAAAAAACTTCGAATTAAAGAAGTTGACTTCGAATTATCCATCATTTTTTTTACATTGATATCATATAAAGTTCAAGGTACTGAACTGAAACTTTGAATTAAAGACGGTCGCATTATCTAAGTTCTACTGTATATACAAAAATAATATCGAAACAAACTTTTCCGGGCACTGCCGTATCCCTCTAGCGTGACATCGCAGCTTGTAAACGTTGCAGTGTAGTTAAACAAAAAACTATTTATGATTTCTTTAATAAGTAAGTTTCTATTTTTTACTGTGTATAAAATTACTTTTTTACCTCAGTGTTCAATACAAAATAGTGTATATTTATTAAAACTTTAATTTTTTCGGAGATACGAGGACTATAAATAGTAGTTTTATCTTAACTTCTATATATTCCGTGTAATTAGAGTTTTTCACAATCTGAGGTACTCTCGGTCCCATTCAACTCGAAATATCGGGACTCTATTGAATCCCTTAAAATTAAAGTACAATTTAATAGAAACATCAGGTGCAAAAGCAATAATTTTAACAAAACTTTATGTAATAGGCGTTTAGAGGCCCTTTAACTTGCGAGTTTTACTCACACAGACTCGAAATTGTCTGCTATTAAACCTGCCAATTTTTGTTACTCATTCAATTGTGTATGCACATGTATTCATATTTTATAAATAATCATATTCTATTTGCTTGTTCCCAGTGGTGTGACTCATAAAAATACTGTACTCCAATATTTAAAGAGACAGCTTGATACTTGTAGGCACAGTTCTGAGAAATTACTTTATGAATTGATTTGCTTGGTCATCAAATTGAATGGAGTAAGTATCTAATTATTTATTCTAACATAAAATCTTTAGATTAGTTTCATACTAATTCAGGATCTATGTTTACTAAATATAAATATCTTAGCAACATTTTAATTAGTTTTTATTGCATCTGTGTTTTTTTATCATGGTGTTTATTTAAATATATTCAATGTCATGCAATAACAAATGAATATCTAGTTATAACGGCTAAGTGGCTCAGTGGAATAACTTATTCAGCTAATGTTTATTCATGTACAATTTCAAAAATGCCGATCTTAAAGTTTTTTAAATTAAATATGATTTGTAAAAAGTAAAACAATAATTAGGTAGTTTTATGTACAAAAGCTAAATTAGCAGAACTTGAATTTAACTAGATCTAAATTCAAGTTTTTTTTAACAAGTTAAAAGGGCATTGTAATTCACCAGCATTGTCTATAAATCTATATCATTATCAGAGTCATTTCTACTCACATTGTGCAAAATAACATCTTCTGGGCAGAATCATACTAAAAAACACTTGCGCAAATAAATTGTTCAAAACATCACATACAGAGTCGTCAAATTATGATAAGTCTGGATTGGCCGTAATAGAAACAAACTTCAAATGTAATTCACTAAAAATATATAAAATTAACTTAAAATTACTTAGTACAATATCACTGAAAACTAAATAAAATAATAACAACAACAAAACGATCCCTAAAACATAAGTTTGCTCAGAAGGAGAAGTTAGTAAACAAAATGTCATTCAGTAATGTGTTGCCAGTTGTCATGGTCGGGTACCAAACATTAACATATTTAATTGTTATTAGAGAGTGATTATGAATAAAAACACTTTTCTTAATTTAAAGAATAATAATGTGTAATAGATAAAATTCACCTTGTTTATTAATGCCTATTACTTGTATTATTATTGTTTGTTTTTAATTATTTGGGAAACTTTGTATACTTTATTAATTACATGATCACTTTTCTGATCAATAAGAATAATCACTTTATTCAAATATAAAAATTGTGATGCTTTGACTGTTCAATTAATTTTAATTAAAATAAGCCTACATTACCAACATTACGATGTCTGTTTTAAAACCGTATTTTTTAAAATAATTATAATATGTAGTGTAAGTGTAGTGTGTGTTATATCGTACTCTAATTAATTATTGCTTTAAATTTTAAAATGTAATTTTACAGTTTTAATTTCCAAGACTTGCAAAAACAAAACTGGCTACAAGGCCAAATAACTGAATAGTACATTTCTGGTTTTATTAATGTTTTAAAATTTAACACTTCAACTGAGGTTATTGCTAACAATATTACAATATATTTAGGTAGTGGACATGACAGATGTTGCTGGCCTGTTGATGGATAGTTACAATAAATCTATTGGAGAAACAGATCCTTACTTACAGCAAACTCCAACAGAAGTAATAGAGAATCCACAGTTATCTCAACATCAAGTAACTTGCAAATTCAGAGAACTGTTGTTAGAAGGAAACAAAACTGAAGCTTTAGGTAGTTATTTATTTATATTTATCATGTTTACTAGCAAATTTTTATATAGTGAAGGAACTAATCAAATGTAATCTAATAATGCTTGAGAAATGTTATTAAAATCAAAGTAAAGATGTATATGAATCTAGAAGCATCCAGCGTTATCATGACGGACTGCATCTCAGCTGATTGTTGTTGAAAGGCTCTTAGTATTATTATTAACATTAGTTCTAATTATATATATTAATTAGACTTACCGTCAACAATAGTCTATTGTTCGTAGTTATTTCACTACGGCCGTTTCGGCTATTCAGCCATTTTCAAGTGTTTGCTGGGTAGTTCCCGTTGTCTTAGTTTAAAAACACACAATCACGTAACACACAACACATAACACACACACAAGTTCTTTAAACATTTATTATACATGTAGTGGGCCCACTGTCACAACGTGTACTCAACGTGTGTACAGACGTATTATGTGTATTACGTGTTGGCAAGACAGCGGTATTATACATTAGGTTTTAACCATTTGAATATAGTCATTGGCAAATGGCTATTTCGGTGAGTTATTTCACCCAGAAAAAAAGTTAAACCTCTTTTTTACATTCATACAATTTTAGTTAATATATGACGGTAAACATAAACGTAAATGTTAAAACAAAACATTTTTATATTATTAAAACATTCAAAGGTTTGTACAAGTTACTTGGTTTGGACCCATTAAGTTTTTGCTTTAACTGAGCAATAATCCACACTTTATTTATTGATTAAAGTTCACCAATAAAGTTATTTTATTATGTAGTGAGAAAAGAATGAACTGGCAAAACTTGAGAAGATCAGTCCAAGCAGATAAACTTTGTTTTTCTGATGACTTTCAAAAAAACAACAGAATAGGAAATTTTTTTTACATTTTCTTGGTCTTAGCATTGTCTCTTAACACTTTCCTGCTGTTTATACAAAATAGTGCAGATAAATTGGAAATTTGCTATTCAAAGCCTGTTTAGTGATTTGTGCTAATTTGAAAAAAAATCAAAAAGTAATTAGGAAATTAATGTAACAAAATGGATACAATGTATAGAAAAAATGAATAATTAATGATTGTTTGTGCAGTATATAACGATCAATAAACCTTTCATAACTTCTGTGAGTGATTCCATTAAATTGGAAATTTGCTTTTTAAAACCTGTTTAGTGATTTGTGCTAATTTGAAAAAAATAAAAAAAGTGATTATGAAATGAATGTAACAAAATGGATACATTGTATAGAAAAATGAATAATTGTTTGTGAAGTATATAACAATCAATAAGCCTTTCATAACTTCTGTGAGTGATTCCATTGAGAAGTGGTTTGCACCATTTATAGTTGAATCAATTTTTTATCTTTAAAATAATGTATTCATATAACACAGGCTTCCATAGAAAATATTTCCAATACCTTATACTTACCGTTCTTCTCACAGTGATAAATGGCTAAAAGTGGTGCCAAAAGGTAGATGTTAAAGCTAGGAGAAGATCGACAAAGTTTGGATTTCTATCTTTGTTGGGTCTAATAATTTAATTTTTGCATGATTCTAGACATGTTGTGCATCTTTTATGTATTATAGATTTGATCTAACTCCGTTCATGCATTTAGGCCTATAAAATAAATTAAGTTAACTCGGAGCCCAGAAACAACATGAATGAATGCAAAATGTAGATACAAAAAAGATCTTTTTAAAGAACCGTTTTATTATCTACCAACCTAAACCTTAAGTACATTTTTCTAAAACAAATTTTATCTAGAAGAAATTATAAAGAAGAAAACTACTAATTATTGTTTCACTGCTTTCTTTAACAGGCTTTAGCATATTTTCTGTGTGCTACATTTTCAATTTCCCTTTTATAAATAACTAGCTGACCCGTGCGGCGTTGCCCGTGGTGGTTGGTATTTTCAGTCTTTTTAACGTAATTGTATTCTTTTTAAGTGTTCAGTCAGTGAGTCGTATTTGGCTTTTATATACATAGATCTTAAATAATAAAAGCACTATTATCATAATAATAAAAGATCTGAAATTATGATTTTAGTAACTTTGATCCCCCCAAAGCCCTCCTAAAATTTCTAAATTTTTCATACCCTTTCTTAGTGAGCACCTATGGCCCTAGAGGATGCTACATGCTACATACCCAATTTCATTAAAATCCGTTCGGTAGTTTTGAAGAAATCGTGATTTAATAACTTTGATCCCCAAACCC
>JAGFPH010000004.1:2343575-2357344 GCA_018207615.1 Philaenus spumarius
TTTGATTGATAATAAACAGAATATGTTTTAACCTTGTTGTACTTATATTGTCTCTAGCCCAAGGGCAAGGTTGCCTACAACTAAATCATATTCTTTGGTAATTTATTTTATTACAACATAACATTCAAATGAGTACAAACATTAATTGTTAATGTACAGGTTGCTTGTCAGAATTTCCGTAACCAGTGCTTAATTTCAGCTGAAACTGCATTCCGCCACCTCCCAGGGAATTTCTCTTACCCCTCTATTTTCAATGAAACTGTGCCGAATGGAACTCATTTGATCAATTATTTAGTCCGCATTGGAGATTTGAAATACAGGGTGCGGCAGAACCAGCTAAGCAGTTTTGAGGAGCAATAAAAAAATAAATGTCGATATATAGAGAGAAAATGTTTGTATTTTTTAAGTTAGTAGAACATACTATTTTACATTCATTTAGTTTTAAAAATTATGTCTTCAAGATGGCGGCCGTTAGCATCAATACGTTGTTGTAGACGATCTCGGAAGTTTCGAGCAGCTCTTGCACAAATATCCTGAGGTATGGCGTTCACTTCTTCAATAATACGCTCTCTTAGCTCTGGTAGGGTGTGAGGGTGACTTTTAAACACCCATTCCTTCAGATATCCCCCAAAGTAAGTAATCTCTAGAGACCTGAAAAAATCGCATTTTGCGATAAGTGCGATTTTTTTGCGAAATCCCAGGTTTAAATGCGAAAAACGCAAAATCCACGATTTTTTGCGAAAAAGACGATTTTTCACAAAATCGGTGATTTATTATTACTAAAATCGTAAATATAGATTGTTTCCAAAATGGCGTAAATACTAACAGTAGCTTATTTCGTTATTATATAGTTTTATTAATGCAATTTTTCATAAAAGAATACAATTTAAGACAGAGGTTATGCTTAGTAGGCCTACTATATTTCGTTTCTGTATACAAAGTTTTAAGACGCTATTTTAACGGATCGTACTGACATGTAAATAGTTTTTTGATTGCATGATAATTGATTGTATACAGATTGCAATCGACTTTAAACATCCTGACAACAATTAATTTTCATATTGGATTCAAAGCTTTTCTTGTCTCGCGGACAGTAAAAAAAGTCCCGACGGCCAAGCATCATTCGTTTCATTTTTAGTGAGCAGTGAGCTATGATTTCGAATTCCGTTTATTTACAATTAGACGTTTGTTAATTTTATAAAGTTATAGTAGAGCGTCGATTTTCAGAACTAATTAGGACTGAGGGACTTCTGACAATCAATTTGTTCGGATAATTAAATTCACTGTGTACTTGCTAATGTTCTAATGACTAGCAGCGTCCGGTCCGGCTGACGCAACAGCTGCCGCTGTTCCGTTGAGCGCATACACTCCCTGAAATCTTGAACTCGGCAGCGTCCGGCTGACATAACAGCAGCCGCTGTTCCGTTGAACGCATACACTCCCTGAAGTCTACAACTCGTTCTACAACTACAACTGGACTATGACTATATGCGAGACGCGAGTTAATTTGTGCTTAGTTTTTCATTCGTGATATAGAATTTTGTTGTAAAATTTATAAAATTTTTAGTTCCTCGGTGCAATTATTTCATTTGAAGCACATTTCATGAAGTAGTAATTTGAAGCATACATTAATAATTTATTAATTTAGTCTTTCAGATATTGAGTGAAGTTAGTCAGAATTTTCTTTATTGTATTTATATTATTTTGTATTTTTTGACCTGTATTTTATAGCATGAACGTTACATAATACTTTTATGTATATATATATGTTTTTTAAACTCTCTAAATTCTTAGTTTTCTAACTAATTGTTGAATTTTCTGTGGGATGGTGATTTAAAAAACTTTTAGCTTGTAATTAAGCTTTTTATATTAATTATGAATGAGTACAAAATGCAGAAGAATAAATGCTATTTTTACCAAAATAGATGCTATTTTCCCAGAAAATAAATGCTATTTTTTCCGGTCCCTAGTGATCGCAAATGTTCAAATCTGGTGACCGAGCAGGCCATTTGACATCGTCCCTCAAAGAGACGAGGCGTCCCGGAAACATTTTTCTCAAAACACCAAGTGAAATTTGAGCTGTGTGAGCCATAGCTCCTTCCTGTTGGAACCAGAAGTCCCCCAATCCATGTTCTTCAACAATTTCGTCAATTCTGGGTTGCAGAAAATTTTGCAACATTGAAACGTAACGTGCGGAATTCACGGTAACGGTTACGTCTTCCTCCTTACGGCGCCACCACTTTAGGCGAATGTTGGGGTCTTTCTTGAATAATTCTGGGGTTATTTTCAGCCCAGTAGCAAATATTCTGTTTATTCACGTATCCACTTATGTGTGAAAATATGCCTCGTCGCTGCATTCGGATGGATCTGTGCAAGCATTTGCTCACACAGATTTTGACGGTTGACATAGTCTGCTGGGCGCAATTCTTGAGCAATCATTATTTTGAAGGGATGGATCTTCAAATCAAATTCTTCTCAAACTGCGGTCTGAAATCCCCAATGAAACTGCATGTTTTCGAGCAGAACGCATCTGAGATTGTTGAACTGCTGTTCTCACCCACTGCACATTTTCTGGTGTTCTTAGTGCCATGTGTATCTGTTTTTAGTGTGCTACCAGTTTCCTCCAACTGCCGACTCAGGACCGAATCGTGTTTGCATTAGGAATGCCATTGTTGCGCGTAATGTTGAACTGTCGCTGAAAAGCTCGTTGTGTAGCGATCACAGATCTGTTGTTTTCATAATACATGGGATTGCCAAAGGAACAAAGGCAGACTACGCGCGACTGTCTACCCCCACCACAGCCCGAGTGGTATTCGATAGAAACTGCTTAGTCGGTTTTGCCGCACCCTGTAGTATATGCGTTCTAAATCCTGTTTATTTAATTCCTTATGTTTTGGTTTAATGGGTTCAAACAAAAACAATTCTTAAAACTAAACAATTCAATGATGTATGGACGATCTCTTACCCTATGAGAGAGTAGAATGAGGTAACAGAGTGGTGGAGGAAATTAGGTCCACTTTCTCATTGCAAGTTGCATCACAAGTTTTCAAAATTCAAAACTTGTTACTTTAAGGGAGGGTGGCAGTTGGTATATGATCGAAAAGGGAGCAAAATGTGTGAGTATGCATTCCGGCACCTAAAATTTTAGAAATTAAACAATGCCTTGAACTAAACAAAACTGCAACTAAACAATAACCAAAGTTTACAAAATATTCACTACTTCAATAAATTGTCATTTAAAAATGCATGTACATTATAGTATTTTCTTTCAACTAATATTTTTTAACAGTATCCTTAAACTTTTTACATGTTAGCATCTTCAATTGATTTGGTAATCTATTGTATAACTTTAAGCACATAAAATAAGGAATGTTTTCATATAATTTCAGTCTATGAATGGGATTCTACAACTGTTCTTTAAACCTTGTGTTATAACAGTGAACATTTGGCCATCATAAAAAGTAGCTATCTGTTTATGCACAAAAACAAGACATTTAAAAATATATATTGAGGGTAGTGTTCAAATTTGTGATTTACAAGACTCATTTCTGTTTAAAAACATCATAGTTTGAATACTTTTTAATTCTAAAAATGAATATTTTTTTAACACTAAAAATAGTCAATACCTTTCATGAATTTCCTTATAATTCAATGCCATAATGCATCAAAGGCCAACAACAAGCATAGTAGACAACCTATTTTTTAAGTCCACAATGTCTCTCATAATGTAAATTTGAAAAGAATTGAAGCTTAATTTCTTGTTAAATTTTTCTATGTGTCTCCTTGTTAAATTGTGGTCAATATTTATACCCAAAAACTCTACAGCATTGTTAACACTCACTAGGCTGCCACCAGATAATATGTCTCTGTCAAATTATTTTCTATTTCTTTGTGTTTGAAATTATATTATTTAGGTTTTTTAGCAATTTAATCTAAGTTCATTACATCAAACCAATTTGTTAGTTCTGATAACAAATTTGTGATTTGAGGTGTCATCTGCATACAGTATAACCTTTGTGTGATTAATTCTTATTGTTAGGCTAAATCATTTATATAAATAATGGGACAAAATATTTTCCTTTGTGATACTAAATTCTTAATTTCACCCCAGTCTGATATGTACTTGTTAACATTTTTGTTTAATATAATTCTTTGTTACCTACCTGCTAAGTAAGATTTAAACGAGTTTACAGCAACTCCACGAAAATTGAGCCTTTAAAGCAAGATCTGGTGACTAACACAAAGGCCCCAAGTAATCTGTGATCCATCCAAAGCCTCCATCACACGCTTGATCAGCTCTGCAGCTGCATCAACAGTACTGTGCCCTGATCAAAATCCATATCGATTTTTACAAATAATCCCCCTACCATTTGGATAACCACTCAATTGCTCATAAAAGCAGTTTTTCAAAAATGTTTGATAAACTTGCTAAAACTGACACAGGTCTATAGTTGTCTGGATCATTCTTATTGCATTTTTTGTGCTTATTTTAGCTGACTTGGGAAAATCCCTTCAATAAAACATTGATTTATTATAAAACTTAAATCAACTGAAATATAATCTGCAGTCTTTTTTAACATATGCACATGGATCTCATCCCACCCAACTGATTTCTGTTTGTTAGATTAGCTATTATTTTATTTACTTTATTTGGTGTAACTGGATTGAATTGTTTAACCCTCCCGTACAGTGCATTTAATTTACTAATGATTTATTTCAATCGGTGATGTCTTTTTCTCCAAAATTAAACTTCATTAATTCTTCGCTTATTAAATACATGATTCATTACGGCATCTCCAACAGATGCTTTCCCATACTTATTCAGATGAAGACCATGACGCGTGAAACTCCCCCTCTGCAATGAAGTTAAATTTAACAGTCTCACATGACTAAAGCAGATGCAAGTAGATGCAATTTTAAATTATGTTTATAAATAGGACTATTTTTAGAATCACATCATCAAATTGATAAGATACAGTTGGCAGTGTCACATTTGTATGGCTTGTACATTCCACAGCTTGAGTCACACATCTCAAAGCCTTCCGGATGTACTGAGTTCATGGTTGACTAACTTTTATCCCTCCTTCTGGAAAGATCCCAAGCTAGGTTACACGTAGAATGTTATATAGTCATATTATGTTCTTCATAATATGCCATTCTTTTATATCTACATTACAATTTATTATATAATTGTTTCTCATTTTCACTCTTTTATTAACTTGAGCTTTTAACTTTAAATATTTGAATAAAATATTATACTGGGTGTTTCAAAATAAATATTGAAGTTTTAAGGCTTTGTAGTATTTATTATATTTAACTTACAATTATAAATAATAAATCAGATGAAAGAGCAACTCTATAAACAGTTTTTCTTACAAGTGTTCAACATTTGTCAACTCGATAGCCGAGTTTATCCCAAACCATGTTGTCTGTCTGGAGTAATAGTTGCTTCAATCCTGTTTCTTAAGTCAGGTTGGTCAGCTGGTAGTGGTGGCAGATACACATGATCCTTTATGATACCACAAAGGTAAAAATCGCATTGCATCAGATCGGGTGAATGTGGGTAACCATGCGAAACAAGCTCTGTCATGCGGCCAATCCAGCGGTCGGCTACAACATCGTTTAACCAATCCCGTACTGAGTTATACCAGTGAGGCGGCGCACCATCTTGCTGCCAAATAAAGTTCGGTTCAGCTTCTTACAATCCAGAAAGAGACATAGTTGTAGCTCATCAAGATAAGAAACACCAGTTGCAGTTGTTTCAAAGGCCCATAAACTTTCCACCTTGGTATGGCAAAACAAACATTCAGTTTAGGGCAGACTTGTTGCAACTGTACCATCTCTTGGGGATTGCTGACCCCTAGATGTGCACACATTATCCAGTGTTCACATATCCACTTAGTGAAATTTTAATTTATCACTGAAAAAGAAACGATCTAAAAAATCTTCATCATCATGCAGCAACATATCGCTTATAAAGTTGGCACGTAAACCATAGTCTGTAGGCATTAGAGCTTGTAACAACTGCAAACGATAAGGCCGTAGTTGTAAGAGTCTGCTTAAAACTCTCCATACTACACTAGAATTGCTAATTCACAACTAGCCTTCTTAACTGATTTCTTGGGCTAAGCGTGAAAGACTCTCTCATTTGTTCATCACATTCTTCAGTCACTCCGTCTCTTCCCTTTGCAAAGACAGCCGGTGTCTTCAACTGATGATACCATCTACGGATGTCATTATCACTAGGAGGATTACATTTGAACTTAATACGGAATGTACGTTGCACTGTAACTACAGATTCAGTCCTTGCAATCTGTAAAACACAACAAGCTTTTTGTTCACTAGTCGCCATCTTTGTTACTAGCGCTTTCTAACGGAAGGCAGAGGAAACAGTGCATGTGCACAGGTGCACCAACAAAACTGAGTTGCTCTTTCACTTGATGTATTAATTATAATTGTAAGTTAAATGTAATAAATACTACAAAGCCTTAAAACCCTGACATTCGTTTTGAATCACCCCGCATATTTATTACAATTTCATTCTATCCAACTCAACTTCCAACTAACTTTCATTTATGTAAACATTTATGCTATATAATCTTAAACCAATAAAAACAGCTCAAATTTTTGCCTAAAAAAATAAACTTGTACAAGTTTACCAAATTAAGTTAACTTTGTTATTTTTTATGAAAATAAATATTTTACTTGTATTGTAATTTAAAGTTTATGTTTATTTTACATAACCCTGCCAAAATATACATATATATATATAAATTATTATATATAATCATTTCTTATTCTAAAATCACATATTACATTATAATTTGCCTGTTTTTTAAACTTCTTAACATTAAACAATTCAATATGAGGTGTTGCAAATTCTTAATTGCTCTAAAGACTTCTTATTAAGCAGTACGGACTTTAATTAATACATTCTTTATTGGAATTATTGAAATTCTTCTTTTTGTTTATATGTTAAAAAAAACAAAATACAGTGCAGTAAGACCTCAATAATCCGGCACGCTCAGGGATCCGGTGATGCCAGATTATCGAATATGCCGGATTATCGAGGTCTTCCTTTGAAATGGTTTAGCCAGGGTATAAACTATAAATAAACGCACATGTACTGTATATGAACACGTAAATTACACGTTGAAACTACGTAACATTAATTGCGTAGAGAGATTGCCGCACTAATAAATTTTAAAAGGCTAAAACAAAATCATTTTGTACATAAAATATTTATAATATAAGCTCTCTGAGCGCTGGATTGTAACAAATATAAAAAAAGGTATCGTATACTATCGTGCGAGTGACACACTGATGTTATAATTGCGATCATAGCCCCAGGCTTCAAGATGATGAAATATTTTTCCTATAATAACCTGATTAGTTTTTACATATCTAGCCTTTAAAATAATTTTGAGCATATATGAAGCGGAGTTATTATGTGTTTTATGTTGTTTCAATGTCTTTTTTTGCCGAAACATGAATATAAACAAAAACAGCACTCGGTAAGGTGGAGTATGTTATGGGCGTAGTAGTGAACAGCGGAGCAGACAAGTTGTGGCGTAGTGATGCGCGATTGTTTGATGCTCGAGATGTTTGAACAATCGAGACAATAGACTAAAACATCACGCAATCGCGTATCACTAGTTTTGGGTATTACTAAGAGAAGTAGACATAAGTGATTTTAAGTTTTACAGAATAAAGACTTTGTATATAGAAATTTGATTTTTTTTAAATTTTTACCCTAAAAGTCACTGAAAAATCACTGATTTTTATTTCTGGGAACTAGTAGATACCCTGAAAGCGGTTTTAAATCGAACAACTATTTACAAGAAATTCAATGTATCTTTTTCCAATGACTTCAATTTGTTAAAATAATCTTCATTAAGTGGAATACGTTCAACAAAATACTGTCAGCAACGAAAGTGTTAAACGGTCCCTTTAACGTTTTTAAAGACGACGAGAGCACATTGTTTTGAATCAGTTCGATTTTTAGAAGAAATTTTGATTGAAATATTTGTTTTGGACAAGTTTGTTGAGCAGTAGATTTTTACACACTGTTTTTAACGGATTCGGAGCCAACAGACAGTGTAGACCGGGCTTAAATCACTCAATAATTACAAAAACTGCTGTTTTTAATAAGTGCAAATTTTCAAGATGATTGATGCCGAACTATCAAGTCTGCCGGATTATAGAGTGCCGAATTATCGAGGTCTTTCTGTATTTTTATTTTTTTAATTATTTAAGATTTGCCATATTATTTGTTATATAACGAAAATGTATTACTCTTCCCTTGTCGTATGATTTGTATACACAAATAATGAATAGTGACAAAAAAAATGTAATTGTAAAATAATCAATCATTAGAAACCAGTTTTAAAAACATAACATACAGTAGTTAATTATAGTTTTGTTTTCAGGATCTCGTGGCAGGATATTCGCATGTCATTTCTGCTACCTTACGGCTCAATTAGATTTCTCTTCCTATTCAGATAGAAACTCAAACAAACTAGTTCTATTGGGTTCATCTCCAGAACTTCCTTTCTCACAATTCTCTTCTTGCAGATCAATCATGCTAACGATATGTTATGAATACGCTAAACAGTTAAGCAATAAGGAATGCTCTATACCTTCTCTCCGTCTTTACAAGTACTTACTTGCTGTCAGACTGATAGATCATAACCAGTTTACACCTGCTTTAACCTACTTAGAAATCATAGCTGAAGATATAATGCGTGCTCCATCTCGAAATGATCGTCCACTGGCAAAACACGTCTTACAGCTTGCGGATAAGATAAAGTTTGCCGATTCAACGTTCTCTGTTGAGTCCGATCCTAATGTAGATCCTGATTGGTTGGCGAGGCTAAGGCAACTTGAAGAAACTAATGTTAGTATACAATAACTTAAACTTTGGTTGTAGAAGAACTTTTAAACATATTATTTTATTAATTTCTAAGTAAATGTAGACTATTGTTCAGGTCTGTGGAAACATATTTTAAATTAAACTGTTGTAGCTCTAGTTTGATTAAAAATATGAGTTTGTTTGCGTTAAATATTATGTTAAGATGCCCGCACACAAGATCAGTTTAACTGTGCAGTTTATCATGTGTGACATCATGTCTGTGTCATAAACTGAGGAAACTGCACAGTTCTGGCAGGTTTTTTCGCAGACTTTTGGCCTGTCCGAGATACTCTACTTTGCACCAATAAACTGCACAGTTAGCTCAGTTAATCAAACAGTTTACATAGTCTTGTCTAGCCACGCACATCAGTTTTTTAGTGTTTTATTCCTCAAAAGTATTTGTACTTGTAATTTCTAACCAGTTTTATACAGTTGTATACCTAAACTTTTGTCTAACCATTCTATTTATAGTGCATTCCTTTCTGGAACTGAACTGATAATATTTGAACTGATAAAGAAAACCAAGATCTCAATAATTATTACATTAGAAATACCTCGCTATTAATGAATACCCTCTATAATTTCCAAATGTAAAAAGCAATCTCTTTTAAAAAAAAAATCCAAGAGACATTTTTGACGTTCATAACAAACCCCGGTGTGTTATGATTATCGGAAAAAGTTAGGTTTCGCAGATAAAAATGTAAAATTTGTATGTCGTAATAAAAACTTGATTAGGCAACTAACCTTCGAAACCAAACTAATAGATGGGATTCAGGATACTAAAAATTATTTTTGAATTTTTAGGTTCGGTGATAAAAACAGGCCTAGTCCTCTAGGCTTATAATCTCAAAATGTCAAATTTTATTATATTTGTATTAGGGCTGGGTCGATACCAGATTTTTTGATTCTCAATACTGATTCCGATACCCAAAAAAAAAAAAAAACTTGACAGCGAAAAAAAAAGCTACAACAGCTAGCTTTGTATTATTACAGAATTATCTGTTACAATTAACCATTACCATTGGTGAAATATTATTTCAAATAAAATGATGAATGTCCGCAAAAGAATACGACGTCCAAATATTATTAGCGTTAATTTTATAAAACGCATTCAAACGCAATTTAATATACAACAGCGTATGTCCGCGAAAAAACCTACTCCCAAAAAGAATGGAATGTCCGCATAAGAAAATACAATTTACCTAGTCCAATTTAATAAAAACAGTGTAAAATATTATTTAAAATACAATAGCGAATGTCTATGGAAGAAATTAACGCCCAAACACAATTAGCAGAACATTAATTTTATGAAATATCGGCGTTAAGACGTAATTTAATATACTACAGTGAGTTTTCACAAAAGATAACAAAACCCAAATACAATTAGGTAAAATGTATGAAATATCAGTGATAAAACATAATTTAAGTACCACAGTGAATGTCCGCTAAAAAATCGATGCACGAATACAATTAATTATTTGTTCAAATTTTATGAACTACCATTGTTGAAATATTATTTAAAATAAAATGACGAATATCCGCAAAAGAACATGACATCCGCTAATTTTATAAACGCCGGCGTTAAAACTTAATTTAAATTACAACGGCTAAAACGAAAATTTTATTTTCACCATACTACTGGAATATCAGTTGCTTTTCTGCAATGCGTTGCAATTTAAAATAAAACAAGTTTATAATTATTCGGAATTCGATTCGGTATAATATTTTTTTACGACTGACTAGGATTGCGTTAACGCTCGGAATATTAGGGCCTATATGTTTTGTTTCTGAACGTTCCATTCTGATGAGTTCAAAAATAATCGGAACTTCAATCATCGAAAATTTGATTTGACGGCGTCAGATTAGTCCCGTTGAAATCTGAACAACTTGTTAGAACAAAGTAATATCGAGTTAGTAACGCTGTGTGTAAATACGAACAGTATTCAGTTTTAGTTTTTAGTGCAGTGTTTTATTCATTTTTTAATTAAATTTAAATATTTTTGTTTTAGTTTCCGCATAAGTTAATAGTTAATACAGTAGAGCGTCAATTTTCCAAACGAATTGGGACCAAGGGACTTCTGATAATCAATTTGTTCGGGTAATTAAATTCACTGTGTTACTCACTTACGACTGGCAGCAGCGGGCGGCCAAAAGTTCGGCTTACTCAAAAGCGGCCGCTATTCCGTTGAGCGCACAAACTCCCTGAAGTCTACAACTCGGCTGATTATGCTAGTAAAAAACTTTAAATTCGGAATTACGTGCCAGCAGTACTGTAATATACTTATTTATTTACAGTACATTTCCGCTTTCGGATGATTGACGTTCGGATAATCGACGCTCTACCGAATTAACATATTAATTTGATTAAGTTTAGTTAGTTGAGGATATGTGGAAACTTAACCCCCCAGTAGGCTAGTCTTTTCAGCAATGGCATCGAAAGTGTGGCAATATTTTATAATAGACGTTGAGAGTAATGGACTTTTTGTCTGTAATTTAACTTAGCTGAATACTTTTATTTAATTATCTTTACATAACATACTTAATCATTTCAGTATTCAAATTAAATCTTATACTTTACTCTTAAATTCTTGTTAAATTCCTTGAATAATAAATAAATAGAACTGAGAACCGATTTGACTTTAGAACTGAGAACCGAAAAAAAAAATGGAACCGACCCATCCCTACTTTAAAGTTTAAATGCTTTTGTTACCGATCTATAAAAGGTGTTATTTTTTATCACAGTAGACACCCTAATTCTATAAATAGACATGATAACAAAGGAATCCATAAGTGGTTGACCTTGAGCCTACTAGACTTCTTGTGTACAAATAACAGCCTACATGAATAAAAATAAAACAAAGAAGCGTTTACTTAACAAAGGAAACAATTGCCTGTCTACATACATCAAATTAAGAATGTTTTACATTTTTCCCTACTGATATTTATTGTTAAATCCTGAATTGAGTTCAAATACAGAGAATGCGATTGCAAGTACCAGAGATTACATTCACGGAGTCTCTGTCGGGGAGTCCTTCCTAAATACGAGAACGGGCAGGTCTGACAACTGAGTATCTCTTGGTATTGGTAATCGGTAACGAGTTTCGGTTATCGATTCTCGATACCGATACCAAAGCTAAAGTATCGAGAATCGACCCATTCCTAATTTGTACACAAATTTTGGCCAATATCCGAACAAATAATTGTAATCAAAGATAAATAGAGTTTGGTAAAAATAATTATGAGGGTTTATTTTTAAGCGTGATATTGAAGGATTAATGATATGTGATCCATTGATAGTAGTGATAATGAATTGGAATTTGTACATCATAGGGAAATTCATATGTACAACGGAAAAATTAATCATTGTAAGTTAAGCGGTAAATTGGTGTAGGCCTGGATCCAGTTTGCGCAGAGCTTAACCATTCTTTCCATACATTTTTTAAAATTAATTTGTCCTTCTGTTGCAAAAAGTAAATACATAAATTACATTTTGTTACTTAATAACATTTTACATCAATTGCAATTAATCGTTAAGTTGAATATTTGCATCTTTGGTCTTAATACATTTGTAATATATTCAATGAAAAAATTAAACAAAAAACGTTTGACTGGATTGTTATCAATAAATTAAACAGGTTTTACTTATCTTCTATTGCAATGTTTTTGCATCTAATTTTGGATAGAAGTAGTAAAAGAGATGCGGGCTTATTTGCCATAGAACTAGCACTTGTAGGCCTAACCTCAAAACATAATTTTACAGTTGTCTTTCCAAATTACCTGACTTGTAAATTTATTATTAAAATAAGAAATAGAATTTTTTCCTTTAAATTATTTAGTTTTAAGTTGTATTATCAAGGAAATTTTTTATAAAACTACTAATCTAATACAAATTATATTTAGGAATCCAACTATTTACCATCAAATCTCACTCATGGTATCTCTACTTCAACTGTATCTGACTCAGAGTTCAACGGTAATGGGGAAAATTCTTCACAGGTAATTAATATTAGCGTACTTATTTTGTTTGCTAGTAATGTCAAGGAAGGGTCCTTTGTGCTTTGTTAAAACACATTCTAGCTGCTTAGTTAATGTTAACACAATTGGCCCACCGATAACCAATTCATCAAATAAGCTTTGATAAAAACTTATATAAATACATAATTTTTTTAAATATGTAATATTCAAAATAGTAACAATCTTTGTTAGAACCTTGCAATACAAATAGTTTTAATCTTTTATTTTAAATTTGTAAAAATTAATTCACATCACTATTAATGACTGTTTCAAACTAACAGATTTTATATTAAATTTAAATTCTAAAAATAAACTAGTATAATTGCAAATACAGGCGAAAAAGAATGCCGGAATTTTGAACGCCCGTTGCTTGGGGATTATTCAAGATAACTAAACGATTTAAACGTCAAATAGACGTCATAAAAAATAAAAACATACATAACCTATTATCTTCATATCCCACTTCAAACAATATTATAAGATCATTCATTATGTTTGTAAAACCATATAGGCTTAAGTACAGGCTCACACAAATGAAACAAAAAAAGATGATTTAAAAGGTTGAGGAGGGAGAAGAAGAAACGTTGTTGCAAAAGGAAGAAAGAAGAACCTTTTTTCAACTATAGGAACTCTGATACAAACCTTGTTAGAGGACAATTGATTCCTGTGAAAATCCAATTTATTAAATACACAGTTTCTTGTTGTTTGGCAGAAACAAATTCAGAATATGTATATTAACTAAATTAAAGTCAAAAAGAAACAATTTGTTACCCCATATACCAAGTCACAATAGCAAGTATATAAATAAATAACTAATGAGCTTGACTTGTGAGAAAGTAACTTA
>JAGFPH010000004.1:2357444-2388420 GCA_018207615.1 Philaenus spumarius
GTCGCCATCCTCAGTGATGCACGGGCTACAGTAACTAAACTATAACTAAACTATGAGTTATAGTTTAGTTACTGTAGCCCGTGCATCACTGAGGATGGCGACATTGTCGTTGAAACGCGTTTGAGGTTAGTAAACGTATTTATTGTGAGATTTTGTGTTCAGGTTTTATTTTATCTAAGCAAGTATATAAATAAAAAACACCTCCACCTAATTTGGTGAGTTAACTTTAATGTTATTAGCCTATTTCACACCAGACCTTCATACGTTATCTGCAAATTGAAAAACCTCCAAATTATAAATTGATATATCTTCAGTCACCTCTTCAATTACCCAACCACTCAGAAAATTATTTTAAACACCCTATTTTATTTTATTGTTACCTATTTCAATCCTCCCATAAGTCTCAATTTTCTTTCATTAGCCTTGAGTCTAGATTAAGAAATCATTATACAAATTGTTTAATAGTTAAGTAAGTTATGTGTTTGTTTTATTGAACTACAATAGCACTTTGAAAATTACAATCAGCTAGCCAGCAACAAAAACGATTATAAACTTGAACCCGAGATTTTGTTAAAAACATTCAGTGTGCAGTACTCAATTTGTATTACAAAGTAATAAACCATTTGTTTTGTTGTAAACCCATTCCTCAGCGTATCTCTACTCATTTATATAATCGACATTAAACATGTATTCCATGATTTTGGTCCGAGTCACAGATAATTAATACTAATTATTTACCTTAGGTCCGTCTTTTGACTCCTTGTCGTTTAATTTAAGACGACATGTTTCGGAGCCGTAACTCCATCATCTGGTCTCCCTCTGGCGAGTTCATTAAATTAAACGACAAGGAGTCACAAGACGGACCTAAGGTAAATAATTAGTATTAAACATGTAGGTCCTTACAACACATAAAAAACATCATTATTATAATCTCAAGAGAGGGATTCTAGTGCTGGCAAGAACAAATGGTAAAGAGTACTCCTCCCTTTCCTAACTGCAATATTTTACAATTAATTGCCGTGTGTGGGTAGTAGTTTTGTTCTTCAGTGGAGAGAGTGTTTTATCAGATGAGTTTTATTTATCCAATCTCTGACCATCTGCTGTATTTCATGTTTATGATGTATGGAAATTGTTGATCCCATCAGGTCTTCCTGTTTGACATCTACCATATTTTTTTTAAATTCTGCATTTTTGGATGGATGTTGGATGTAAGCAGAAGTTGCAAGTGGCACGTGCATCTTTGATGTGAAAGCCCTTTCATCAAGATGCAAGACGCACATGCAGCCTCCATCCACGATGAATGCGTCTTGCATCTTCGGTGTGAAAGGAGCTTAAAAACTATTTTAACTGTCTTAAATAGGTAATGTGTAAAATGTATTTACATTTTAAGAAATTTAAAAGATTAAAATTTTGAAAAGTTCTATTGATTACAGGGTACAAGTAATCATTCAATTAAAACTTAGTTGTGTGCTGAAAAGATACAATGTTTTTCAAACGGACAACTAACCGAAAAGTTCAATGTAGGAGCTTGCTTTTTGTGGTGGGAACGGAAGTGTGTTTGTTGCCGGTTGGACTAAGTGCTTTGTTTACCTGTGTCTTCCATGATAACACTGATTTTTTGTAAAAATGTCTGCAATAAAGTTGAAAATCTGGTTATCAGAGTCAGGAAGTCGAATGAAAAACATCCACAATTAAAAAGCTCTAACAATGAAGAATGTATTTGACCAATTTTGGAGGCACCGAAATTCATAAATCTTACTTTTTACATCCTCTACCAAGTTACATGTTTCAAACATACTGGGAAGTAGCTCAATATTTCAAACAGATAACAAACATTCACATTTATATAAAAGATGACAAAGTAATTGCTTAGCTCGGAATCGTAAAAACAATTATTAATCAATGTTACAGGTTCCTTTAATGACTAATGATGTTACTCAACATAACTATTATGAAAATCAACAAATATGGGCAAATAATCAGCAAACGGCCCAACCTAATCAAGAAGTATCTCAAGTTCCAGGTAGGTGATAAAAGGCCACATGTATTTTAAGCAAGTACAACATATCGTGTGGTGTTGGGTAATTTGGATAACCAAAAATCCTGATATGAAACAGCCATAAATCACTGCCAAATCAGTAATAATTGATAAGATAAGCCTAACACAAGTATTGCAGCTGTTTTCTGCTATTAATACATACTTCTTACATTTAAATCTCTTGTAGAATGTTTGTTATTTATTTTTATAAACACACTATTAAATATGCTACCGTATGTAGCGTAAAGTAAACCACTCTACTTCATAGCCTAGCCTTACTTTCACAACAAAAACACTGTAAGAGGCAAGTCGCTCGTAGAACGCACAAGCAAACAGTAGCAGATGTAACCAAAGTCACAACGATTTATGTTGGTAGCTTGCTCATGCACTCTATGTATATCCAAATGGAGATTAATTTTAAAAACAACCATTGTGTGTCTTAAGTATCTTCACACCCTTAGACTTCATTAACCACGTAATTTTTAATCCGGACTTGATGGGTCCGGACCCTGTCCTGACTAGTGACAGTTCGGATTAGAGAGGCAAATACTCACACAATATGGCGGATGCAAGTCGTGAGCCGCCGGCCGGCTGCCCGTACATGTTGCCACATTACCCGCGAAACGAAGCTTGTGTTCTAACTGTTGTATGATAGAAACTACAATAGGCCTAGCTAACTTTTTCAAAAAATACTTTTCGGAAAATGTAGCTTTTCAGCTACATTTCTCTCGCTTACATGACACACCTGCCCTAAAAACAATAATTTTTCTCGCAATGCAACTTTTTGATGTCACGAATTAAAAAGTATAAAAAAGTTTCGACTTTATTCGATTTTTAAAGTGCCAAACCATTTTTATTTTCAAATTGTGAACACATCATTAGCGTCCCACACTATTAAACTGTAAGTTTATCAAATTTTAAAGATTTTTGAGCATTTTCAGCTATTGAAACCACGGTGTAAATGAATAAAGTGCACTGAAAATTTCACTCCAGACGTCTAGCGAGAAACAAAACAAAAAGGGACTGTTGATTCGACAGGTAGTTAGACAGACAGACAGACAGTCTGCAGTTAGGTATAGTGTGGAGAGCTGGTGAAGTGAATTACTTCCTTGAAATACTGTGGGACAAAAGATAATGGGCGGGAGGACAGGTGGCCGACTCTTTCTATCCTCGGTTGAGCTTTCTCTTCACACTAAAAATAGCCGAGGACAAATAAACCCTTAACTATTTTCGCTCTTGGCAAACTTCGATTACATGGACTGTACCCAGTAAAATACTGCAATTTCAATTTTTTTTAGGGGCGTCTGGATAAGCCGGCCGTCCGGATCATCGGAGGCCGGATTAGCAAGACTGTACTGTGCTATGACTTTCATCACCTTGAACAATTACTTGTTAATCGGCTTGCATTAAAATGCCGAAGTATTGAAATATGTTTTTGGGTACGAGAAAACTAATTTTGAGAGTTAAAAAATCATCGTCAGGGTCACGTTTTTGGGTCAACATTTTGAAAATATTGGGTAAAAATTTTGAACATAGATTGTTGGGTATCATTTTATATGGTTTTGGGTACGGAAAAACTGATTTTAACAGTTCAAAAGTCGTAGCGTGTCGGGGTAACTTTTTTGTATCAAAATTCAGTATGGGGTATCGTTTTGTATGACTTTGGGTACGGAAACACCGATTTTGACAGTTAAAAAATCAAAGCTTGTTGAAGTCATGTTTTTGGTCAAAATTTTAAAAATATAATGTAGGGTACCATTTTATATGTTTTTGGGTATGGGAAAACCGATTTTGACAGTTGCAGTAGAGCGTCGATAATCCGAAACGTCAAAAATCTTAACGCGTTCTGAGGCAGCCCCTGCAAAAATTTCGTTTTTGAAATTCTAATTATTGCGTCGTTAAAAATTTCACAAAAATCTTTATCGCCGTTTGACATTATTATCTCTTTTTAAACACTAATACCTGCTCTCACAACAGACTGGCTGTCAGTATTTTCACTGTCACGCTAATACGCTGCTTTAGCGCTAGCAGTAAACATTCAGGAAGTTCATTCATTTCTTTTTTTTTTTTTTTTTTGTGTTTAACGTCCTGCTGTTTTGCACTTAAGACTAATGAAGACGGGACCTACAGTTTTACGTGGAATCCGAACCACAGCCAATGATGTCTGTTAAGAAACCATTTAGAAAATTATTCGGGGTCAATGGGAATTGAACCCGGAACTTTTCCATCGATGGTTGCCATGACGATTGATAAAGCATTGACGCCTTAACAACCACGACCATCGTGGCTACTCATTCATTTCTCTTTGTGTAAAATCATTATAACAGTGTGTCGTACATACAGTAGTGTACTATACAGTATTCTTTTAATTTTTCGTTTGTGTTAACTATAATTTACAAGTGAACTTTTAATTATGTACTGTATTGTAATTGAGAGTTACAAGTGTAATCATGTTGGCCCTACTGTACGTGCAGGTTCTTCTAAATCATAATATGTAAAGTAACCTTACATACTGTATTGTAATTACATTACTGCTTCTACTGTTTAACCACTTTAATCGATTAAAGGGCATATTATATTTTAGTCTAAATGGCATTTTCTTGGTTGTTTTCAAAAATCCGAACAAATTGATAATCCGAACCCCCCTTGGTCCCAATTAGTTCGGATTTTCGACGCTCTACTGTACTAAAAAAAAAACGAGTAAAAGTCTCGAAAAAGTGTTCCATCTTTTCATCTTGTTTGTAACATGTTTTCAATAGAAATGTAATATTCACTACAATGTTATATAATGAATATGATTTACATTAATGACCAAAGGTACTTGGTAAAACTCCATTTTAATGAAAAACAAACACAAAATTTTTAGTTAATTGTACAAAATGTATTTAGTCTTGCCAACCATGGTTTCGCCAACGATGGCCTTGTAGGCAGCTTATCACCAGCGAACACATAAGACCGATAGAAGGGGCGTATGCACTAATTATAGCATTACAGCAGGTGAGGCAAAGTCCGCCATCATTGTAGAGGATAGAAAGACCAAATCGTTTTTTTTTTAGAGCAAAAAATTTAAATGCGCACTATCCAAATAAACTGCAGTTTAACACCCTTCGGATTAAGATATAACTTTCAAACTTGGCGTGGGTATAAACAATGAATTTCTAACGATAACAGTAGTATTATAAAAGTTAATTATTGTTACCTCTATACATTTAGAATAGTTGTTTGAAGTTTAATTTTTTGTGTGAGTTTCAAAACATGACATAAAAAAGTAAGCCTGCTACCAAAATTTTCATTTTTTGGTCAGAGATGTCATCAAAGCAAGAAAGTTTTACAGCGGTAACCGAATGATTTTTTTATGATTTTTATTTTTCATCTACTACTTATACTTTGGACACAACGTTAGGTTTAAGTGGAAAGTTCAAACACGACTGGCCGACGCACGGTCACCAGCCAGCTAGCGCATCCGGGACCACAAAGCCAACTCTTCACTTATTTCTTGTGTTGGATTCAATGCTTCCATGAAGGCCTGTTATTGTAATGTAATAATATTAGAGTTAGATTGTTTTTAGTACTTTGTAAATTAAATATTGTACCAATTATTGATTAAATTAGTTTAACCTTTAAGTCTTCCGTTATGAATGCAAATGAACAAAACCAAAACAGGAAAAGGTTTGTTAAAACAATAAATTATTAAATGAAAATTTATCTCTATAGTTTTATAAGTCAATTATTACAAAAAAGGACTAATTGGGTTTTAACTTACCCTATAACAATCAAAAGGGTGTTTATTGTTATCGTTTCAAAACAAATTATATTCCTTGTTTTTCAAAGAATAAAATAATTCAAAGTAAATATATTGTCAAATAAAACATTATTTGTTGACTACAGTAATTCAATATATTTGCAATCAAAGTAAAAAATTTGAAAAAACTACCTATAATCTCTGAAGGCAATAAAAATGTAAACTACAAAATATAGTAAAAGCCTGGTAAAAATAAAAATAAAACTTCATGTTTAAATGTGCCGTACTGGGTAGACGACTTCTCGAGTCTGACAGCTGAGCGCTCGCTACTTGGGTGATTCATCCCCGCGCCGCCACCTTTGTAGTGGATGAGCGCCTGACAGCTGAGCGCTCGCTACTTGGGTGATTCATCCCCGCGCTGCCATCTTTGTAGTGGACGAGCGCGGAACAGATAGCTTCACCTCTGCGTCAAGATACCCCTTCTATTGGTCTTATGTGTTCGCTGCTTATCACAGATTTATCACAGTTTTTGTTGTTTTTTCATTAATGTAATGTAGGCTAATAGTAGGGGGGAGTCTCTTCCAAAAAAGTCAAAGTTACTGGTAAATTTTTAACTAGAAAAGAAAAGTCCAAATATTCATTTGTAAAAATCCTAGAGGATTTAAAAAAATTACAGGCGTTTTCTTTGAGACATAAAACAACTAATTGTATGAAAATTTACAAGTTTGTAATTTTTCCTGCAAAATGTGTGTACAGAAAGATAGGTTAAAATGAATATGTGGTTTAGTTTGTTGATTTTAAGGTTATATTAGATAAATTAATTAGTCAACCTGTCGCCAAAAACTTAATTAACGAAATTTATTTGTGAACATGAAGTATTTTGTTGTATTTTTTTTCCAACGAAAAATAAATTTATTTTAATATAGTACAAATAAGATTTTTCCAAATTAATATCTCTGTGCTTTCTAACATTAGTTATTATTAATTGTCATATTTTCACATACAAATTCAACTGAAGTTGGAAAACTCTTCTGTGAATTTTCAATTAGACTGAGGCATCACTTGGATTTTCTTTCAAGTAATTTTGGTTCTAGTTTAGAACAGCTTGACCACAGGTTTTAATAGAATTACACTATATATAACTTTTTCTTATATATATAATGAAATTAGACACTTCACTGATCGCGGGAAATCAATTATAAATATTCTAAAACAAATATAACATAACAAATTAACAAACCAAAAATCGCTTATGGGATTTAACACAGACAATGAACAGACATTTTAATACGCGATAGGAACAGGGTTGCCAGATGGGTTGCAATTAGATTTAAGTGGGTTTATCAGTGCCTCCTATATTGCCTAAAATTAGAACCTACAATATTATAACTATACTGTTATCGGTAACATATTGGGACTAAACAGTATAGGTCAGTACCTCTAGTTTTTTTATTTTTTATTCTAATATAATGTGATAATAACGACGAAATATTATAATAATACTGTTATCGGTAACATATTGTGACTAAACAGTATAGGTCAGTACCTCTAGTTTTTTTTTTATTCTAATTATATAATGAGATAATAACGACGAAATATTATAATAATACTGTTATCGGTAACATATTGTGACTAAACAGTATAGGTCAGTACCTCTAGTTTTTTTTTAATTCTAATTACATAATGTGATAATAACGACGAAATATTATAATTATACTGTTGCGTCATCTTTTCCTATTACATATGTTCAATGTGGCAACGTTGGCAATCAGAAATGATAAGTTTCTTCTTTTATACTGGTATTCAATGTAATTTCTTAATGACAATTGTTATTGTTTTTAAACTAAAAGTTTTGGAAAGTTATATAAATATCTACATATATTTTCGTGATTTCTTTCATCAATTTTGTTTAGTGAAGTTATTATTGATATTTCTTGGTGTATTAAGTGATTTGTTTCTTTTATTTAGTGTTAAAATATAAAAAAAATAGTGAAGTTAACCTCTATATTTTCTACTTTAATTTCTCTCATAATTTCTATAATTTTTATTTCCCGCGGATATTTTCCATGTTTTTATAATCAGTTTAACGTGTTCTTTCATAATATGAAGAAATTTTAAAAAAACCTCTGGTCAAGCTGTTCTAAATTTTTACCGTAATTTTATCTTATTTTATAATATCTTTGGAAATTGAAAAGAGTGAGTTATTTTTAATTTCTCTATGAATATTTTTTTCTTTGCATAAATTTACTTTATATTTTTTTAATCCAACTAAAAAAGTTATGTTGCTACAATTACAAACACACAAATTTAGTACAGTAGAGCGTCGATAATCCGAACGTCAATAATCCGAAACGTCAAAAATCCGAACGCATTCTGAGGCAGCCCCTGCAAAAATTTTATTTCGCAAATTTCAATTGCGTTGTTAAAAAATCCACAAAAATCTTCACTGCAGTTTGACATTACATTATCTCTTTTTAAACACTTCTTAATACTACTTGCTCTCACACGCCCTCACAGCAGACTGGCTGTCAGTATTTTCACTGTCACGCTAATAAGCTGCTTTAGCGGTAGCAGTAAACAAACATCGTGTTTGTCTCAGAGTTGAACAAAGCGGGGCGGGGTAATAACCTTGGCTTGTCTATTTTTGTCTACACTAGCTCGCCCCACTAACTCAGTTAAGAGTTAACTAACTCTTTATCAGTTATCACATCCACCGAATCCACCCTCAGTCAGTCAGTGTCTACAGGACAGTAGATATCATTGCTCTGCCTTTCGTACATTTTTAGTTTTTTCAAACAGAAAGTTCATTCATTTCTCTTTGTGTAATCATTATAACAGTGTGTTTTACATACAGTAGTGTACTGTATAGTAATTTTTTTATTTTTCGTTTGTGTTAACTATAATGTATAAGTCAATTTTTAAACATGTACAGTACATACTGTACTGCAATTGAGAATTCCAAGCGTAATCATGACGTGAAGGTTCTTCTAAATCATAATATGTAAGTAGTCTTACTTTCTGCTTGTACTGTTTAACCACTTTAATCGATTAAAGGGCATATATTTTAGCCTAAATAGCATTTTCTTGGTTATTTTCAAAAATCCGAACAAATTGAAAATCCCTCGGTCCCAATTAGTTTGGATTTTCGACGCTCTACTGTATAGTAATAGCAATCGGTTGAATATTCATTCTCAATCCATTCATACTTGTTACTTGTAATTGTAAATGTGTAACATGGTTTTTTGAATGAGCCCCAGATGTTTGAAATATATTTAAAGTTAACTTTGGTGTTCAATTATAGTCCTGGCAATGGAACATAACATCGTTCAGCAATCAGAAATGCCCAGTTTAGACTATTGGGGTAATAACACCATGGCTTGGTCTAACAATATAGCTCCACCCGCAGTAGAAGAAGAACTGCACCAACAATCAAACTTTACTTCTCAACCTGAATATAAAGAACCTGAACCTACTCCTCAGATCTCTGTACAAGCTGGCTTTGGTTACTATGCTAGTACTGAAGAAAATTTTCAACCTAAAGTGAGTACAATTATTATTTGACTAACAGAATAATATTTATATCTTCCAAGGTGGTTTCTCTTGCTTTTGAAATTCTTAACTCTCAACTTCATCTACTGCAGAGTTGATGAAGAGTAAATAATAATCAACAACGTTTTAGGTGCACAAATTATATTAACTACCAGCGTTTTTTTTTTTTTTTTTTCTAAAAATAACAGGATGTTATCTGTCTTATTCTTTTTAGTTCGGAACCAAAGTGCTGTTCACTGAATTAGTTTTTTGAATATTGTAATTGCTAGTTTAGCAGATGCAGTAGAAAAGTCAGTTTACATTCATGCACCTATCTTGTACTTGTAAGTGGTGAAAGCCCTTGGTTAGAAGTTCTAAGGAGAACCAATCTGCCAAATGCATTACATTGATAAATCTGTCAGACTATCTGATGATAAAAGTCATAAAGTAAGGTTAGGGTGTCATAAATGGATAAAATAAAGATTTTGTCAAGAGATTAGTTTTCTAAAACCCAACACATGGCCATGGGCAACATTTTAGTTGATCCTGTTGCTGAAGTGGCTATAGGCTGATCAATATAAGATGTCTTTGGGTGTGAACTATGAAAGATGTGTTTAGAACATTTTGAGAACCAAGCAAGTGTTACAAGTTTGGCTTATTTTTACAATTTGTGAATGCCATAGTTTTTTTTTTTTTTTTTTGAGGGTGGTTAGAATAGAATAATTGCCTTTATTCTTGTGGGGTGAGGCTAGGACTATCTAGTCCTCTCTGCCACCTAACCCCATTATACATAATTAATTACATTATAATACATAATTTAAGCTAAATCAAGGTTGCTCCATTTCCAACAGCTTTATTATTATTTTTTTTTTAGATTATTCAGATTCATTTTCATTCCATATTATACTACTTTTTTGTTGCAATATTTTAATTCATAGACATTTTTTTCGTGTCTCTTAAAAAGTTTTTAGTTTCAACAAACTATTCTTTATATTATACTAGCTGCCCGATCCGGCTTTGCACGGATAGAAAAATCAAAGTTAAATGTATATTAACCAAAAATATATACCAATTACACTATGTATTTCTTATGGGGATGTTTAGTAACTTCAACCCCTCCAATCCCCCCCCTAAAATTTCAAATTTTTTAAAACCTTTCGTAGCGAGCATCTATGCCCTAGATGAAGCTACATACCAAATTTCATTCCAATCCATTCGGTGTTTTTTTTTAGTAACTTTGGCTCTCCCCCAAACCCTTCCTAAAATTTCGAATTTTTTGAAAACCTATCTTAGCTAGCACCCACGGCCCTAGTGGAAGCTACATACCAAATTTCATTCCAATCCATTCGGTGGTTTTTGAGATTTCGTGATGAGTGAGTCAGTGAGTGGTATTTGAATTTTATATTATAGATTGGAAATTATCAATGATTTCTCATTTTGTTTCTATTCAAGCTAAAAAAATTTAAATAAAACAATTGGTTCACTTTTGTTTTAAGGTGAAAAATCAATACAAAATTAAGAATCCTAAGATTCCCTAGAAATTTTCAAAATGAGTGTTTCAAGATATTAATCAAAATTAAAAACAATGTTGTATCAAGTTGTATCGTAATGTTTAGATTCTGTAACATACCCATTTTTATTTACACCCTGTTTTCTGTAGACTAGCTCGTTGTCCTTGTGAAATTAATATATTATACAAATATCTGTGGTGTGTCTAATTTTCTGTCAATGCTTGCCCATGGAGCAGAAGGAGACCAAACTACCAGATCCTGTAAGTACATGTTGTAAATGTAATGGCTTTGTGCTTCCTCAATCACCATGTCATTCATATTTACCGTCAGATCATCCATATTACAATTTCCAAGAGACATCACCACGACATCGTTACTGCCGCTCTTATATCCAACGGATTCAAACACGTTCTGATAAACTGTCATCCCAACGACAAAATTGCAATAAAATCAATAACAGATCAATTAGTTTTCAACGTAATCGTAAGGTGACCAATGACAGACTGATGAAGAATCGTTCATTAGTTGTTTCAGTTACAGAGAGTAGATCTGTTGGAGTAGGGGATGCGTGGCAGCAAGGAAAGCTGTTTGAAAGTATACATCATAGTTTTTTTGGTAAACCGCGAATAAACGTTGTTAAACCTAAACTAGTGTTTGGTGGAACTTATCCTATTGACATGCCTTTAGGGTATAGGACTAAAGCACTATCTACGTTCGATATTGACTTTCCTGTATCAAAAACTACAAATTAATATTTTTTTAAGTGTTGTGTAGTTTTTAAATTATAGAAGCAATAACTAGAATACTGATTGTTGCAAATGTACAGTAGATTTTAGGTTTTCAAGTTGCGCACACTATATGTATTTATTGCAGTATGTTGATTAATAAAGACATATTTATTTTCTTTGATTGTGTTCTTGTAGGTCTCCTTTGATGGTCTAGTTAAGGAATGTTATGTTTAATAACATACATAATGTTCATATATAATACTTAAGCAGGAGATGAATGTACTCTTAGAGAATAAATACTGTATTGGTTCACTAGTTTTGTTTAGTTAAAAACATCAAATGAGAAGATTATTGGCGATCATTTGTAACATTACATACAGTGCCTTGAAACTTCTAAATGAATTTAGCTAAGCAAATCATTTTTAAATGCCAAAATGTCTTTATAATGTATGTTTTTTTAGTACTATCTATTTTAATATTTTTCTCACTTTTGACAATGCTTTTAGAACTTTATACTGTAAATTACAATATGTTTATGTTGAAAATGATAAAGCTTGAATATTTTAATGTCCAAGTCACTATTAAATAACAAATGTGTAGTAATAAATTACCTTATTTTTGCTCCACCATGTGACTTCATTTGTCTTGTTACTAAGACGCGTTTCGTGGTTGAAACTCCATCTTCAATTTATTCCTGCGTAAAGGTTGTCAAAACATTCTTGTAAATATAAAAACACTACACACACATATACACTTATTTACAACGCTGAATCTTGTACGTGCTGATGCATGGTTCGTGAATTACTCACTGGTGCGATGAGGCTAGGATTACAGATTAGTTGGTTGGTCTTATCAGTCTATTGCATCTCAAAGCAGCCTGATATAAGGAGTTAGACTGGAGAGATCATTTTTCATTGAGTATGCTGTCTGGTGATTGTGTAAATGCTCCATAAATTTCAAATTCCTCCATTGCATTCATCAATCATCCCTTTTTTCGAATGTGGAGTGTGGTGTCATGTTGGTTTCAAAACCTGTCTATGAGTGCTTGTTGTCAATTAAAAGTTTGATCTATTGGCATGTAAGTTTTTTTCAAAAAATATTGCATAAAAACAAACATACCTACAGATAAGAAATGAGGCGTCAATACATTAGATTGTGACGGCTGTGATGCTTCTACATCGGACAAACGGGCAGAACTTCATCGAGCGCTCCATTTGCCCAAAAATAACTTAAATACCAATAGATCGAGCTATGCGCAACATTTAATTGACAACAATCGCTCATACACAGGTTTTGAAACCAACATGGCACCACTCCACATTAGAAAAAAAGGGACGATTGATGAATGCAATGGAGGAATTTGAGATTTATAAAGCATTTAAAAAACACCAAACAGCATAAATAATGAAAAATGATTTCTCCAGTCTAACTCCTTGTATGACACTGCTTTGAGATGCAATAGACTGATAAGACCAACCAACTAATCTGTAATCCTAGCCTCATCGCAACAGTCAGTAATTCACAAACCCTGCATCAGTACGCACGTGACTCAGCGTTGTAAATTAGTGTATATATGTGTGTAGGGTTTTATATGTTTACAAAGATGTTTTGACAACCTTTATGGAGGGATATACTGAAGATGGAGTTCCAACTCCAAAACGCGTCTTGGTAACAAGTTAAATGAAGTCACATGATGGAGCAAAATAATTTAATTTATTTATACACATTAATTGTTAAATATTTTGCTCAACTATTCCAATATTTTCATTGATGAGTGATTACCAAGATACATTAATATTTATAAAGATTTAAGACTAGCTAAATAACATAGACGTAGCATGGTGATGCACATGTTTTAATAATCAGCATGTAAAGTAGTATTACTATTTGAAATGTTATTGAATAACATAATGATGTAATTTATTCAAATTTTAACATTATTTTATGAATGACATAAATATAATGTCAATAATAAGGTAAAGGTTTTTGCAGCAAATTCATTTTCTTACTTAGTAGTTTAGTGTCTACGTACATTTTTTTTTCATCCTTAAGCTAGCCGTGCTTTATTAAGTATGGTTTTTTTTTTTTTAAATGAACATTTGATTTCTCTATTAATTTAAGTTTTAAAACACTAAGCTGAAATAATCCAACTAAACATAATTCACAAGGAAAAGTTAATAAAAGATGTACCCCTAAAAATAAATTAGAAAAAGTATGAAGAAGTATGGCTGACCTAATAACATAATCTTATACTATTGTTTTTAAATTAAGGGGAAACATGTAATACTCCAAAACAGCTGGAGAGTATTCTAATGCACATAATTACATTGCATTTAACTTATCAGCTAGAGAAATATTTGCACTCATATATTTGTAGTAATTGCATTTATAATTTTAAATTTATTTGGACTATGCCAATATTATTTATTTTTTATGAGTGGATGATGATTAGTTTATTTTTGAAGTTATGATTTCTTCTTTTTTTTTTTATTATGCTTGACATGTTCATCCCAACAACAAAGTTTTATTTAACCATAGAGTGTCAAGCAAATTTCCCAGAACGGCAGGCCGTTTTTTTTGTGCTTTGCAAGCATTTTTTTAAAAAATTACCAAATATTGTAATTAGGTCCCAATCCAAAAGTGTTAATAGCTTTTTTGTAGAAAAAGGTCTAACGAATTGTATTCATATACCGGTATTCAACTAAAAAATCGATTGATGCGAAATTTAAAAAATTATTAGCTCAGGAAGCACAAAATTTCTAGTAATGGAAAAATCCAACTTAGGCCTACATAAAAAGTACGATATTAAACATTTTTTTGTAATTTTTTTCAAAATATTCAAAAGTTTTGTAATTTAGTTGTCAGTAGAGTGTATAAAAATATATATAAATTTCAAAATTGTTTTTAGAAAACACCTGTTTTTATGTTCCTACTACAAGACCACTAATAAAATTAGGCCTAATGTGAAATTCTAATTAGGAATATATGCTTTACTCAATAATGAAATTTTATTAAATCTAATTGTAGAGAGTAAATCATAGATTTGATTGTATACTTGAAAATTTTAATTAACCTTATTTTATAAACAATAGCCCTGGTACAGTCGTAATTGTGTCCCAGTTACAAGGTGTTAATTTTACTTCTCAAGCAGTTCAGGGCTGTATATTTCCAATTACAAATCAAGCTATTCCAAATTATACAAAATTGGCTTAAATATTTTCTTCACTAAGTTTCAATGCAACAATAGTTGTATCATTTATAGTGGTGTTGTTAACTGCGGATATGGATATACTTTGTGCAGGTGAAGTCTCCAAGTCCTGCTAAGAGTTCAGCTAAGCCTGCGCATAGAACCAATAAGGACAAAGTACAACAAAGTGGCTCAGGATGGTTTGGAGGCATTTGGGATAAGCTTGCATTGAGGCCTAAAAACCAGATGAAACTGCCTGATGATAAAAACCCATCAGTAAGTATGTAATGCGCAAGTTTTTATTTTATAATCAAGTTTGATATGCTCAACTAGAATCTATAGCTTTAAACCTATCAATCCATCTGTTACAAGTTTGTATGTGTATAACATTAGAAGAAATTATAAAATAAATTATTCTGTTGTCATCCTATTTTTTTTCAAAAGTTTTCAGTTCTAAAAATAATAGTGTAGTATGATAGTAAAAACATGTAGAATATACAATGTGTGTAGTTTAGTTTTTATGTTGCACTTTTATTTTCAACCTCTTTCAAAAGTCTTATTTCACTTTTTGATAAAAATAAATAGGACGATTATGATGGAGCAATGGGGGTGCTCAATTATGAAAGTGGCGCCTTCCTTGTGCTAGAGTTCAATAGTTCAAATCCAGCCATTAGCATTGACTATTTCCGTGATTTATTTCACTCAACATCGTTATTAGTATAACTCGCATAAAAAAAAATTATTATTTTATGTAAACTGTAATATGTAAACAAAATTCTAAAAAAATAATAGTTTTAATAATTTTAAATGAAGTCCTTTCTCAAGACATTATCATAAATAATTTATTTTGTAGGGTACTATACTTTAATATTGCCCCCTCCCTCCCCCCAATTTAAAGTAAAATATTTTGTGAGTTCTGTTTGTTGGAGTATATACGAGTTAAGATGCTTTATAACCATGCCAATTAATTGCATTATATATTTAATTAGATTGAATGTTTAAAGAAGGAGTTATTAATACTTGTATCTACTTTTGAAAACAGATTGTTTGGGATGAAAAGGGAAAACGATGGACAAATACAGAATCGAATGGTGAAGATGAAGCCACTCAGTTAAAACCTCCGCCTCGCGCTGACGAGTTACCTGGTTTTGGACCATCACCTCCTGTTGTACAAACACCACCTCCTCAAATACCTGTCAATCCTATGGTAACATCTTCTGCAGCTCCAACAACTACCAGTGGAGAACCAACTTCAACATATGCTCCTTCTATTGGGCCTAACAAATACAAACTGCAAAGAGGAAAAGGTAAATAAAGAATAACTAGAGCCCAAATAATAAAATATACACTCATCAAGCTGTTTCATTTACTTTTATACGGTATAGTATTAAATAATAGCTCTAAAGGTACTAATAATATGCAACGAATTGCTTGAAAAATATATTTATTATAAATTTTGTGTAGTTGAATCTAATTAAATGGTATAAAAAGAAAATATCTACTTTTGACTTTAACTTTCACTTTTTTATCTTAGGTTTGCGTTCGTTTGGCTAAAGAAGTACATGGTACAGTACATGAGCACTTTATAACACTGTTCATTTTTTATAATTAAAGATGGTAATGATTTTGTGTAGTCAAAGAAGGTTGCCCTCCATGTGGCCAACTCCCACATATATACCCACAATATATACTTTATTGGTTAATATCACTGAAAATATTTACGATCTGTGAAAACTTCTTTCATAAACGTTTTACTAGACCATGCTAGTTCTCTTTTTTTTAAACTTTACATACAAAGTATCAATACTTTTTATTCTGGAGACATATTCAGTTTAGCATTCTACGTTTAGGTTTGTACCCACAATGACTAATTTGAGAAGACTTGCACCTTCCTTCTAATACTAGCGGAAGGAAGTTCAAGCCAATGCTGCGGTAGTACATTTAGCAGATGACTGATCACTTGTTCGATTTAGAGTCAGAACCTAGTGCTCGGTTCACATTTGAGCCTTGTGTCTTTCATTAAAGTATAGTTTCACTAGGTGCACTTCACAATTATTCCACATTCAGTCCCATTCTCTTTTATCTATCTTTTTAAAAGTCTATTTACTATTTACTCTCACTTTGTAGGTTATTTTGCAACTTACATGTTCTCATAAAAGAAAACTTGTATGTTGGATTGAAATATATTTGCTGTCACAAATGACAAACTTTACATACATAAGTATCAAAGCCTGCAGTCATAATTTAATAATATAGGTGTATAAAACAAGAGCAATATAAAATAAATACACTACATTGTACAATAATAATAATAAATTTCTATTAACACTTTTTTTTTTTTTTTTTTATACAACATTTTAATATAGTATAAGTAAGCTCAAATAAATTACAATTACTTGGGGTTTCTGAGCCTAGCTATATAACTACCTATGCAATTATATTTTCCCTTATATTTAACAATAAAATCTTATTTACTAAAAGTCTAAGTTCAATACAAAATATTTAATTAATTTGAGTTTACACTTTAGAATCAAAATTGTTAATTAAATAGTTCAAAATATCACAGATGTTTAGTCATAGCTGAAATGGTAAATTGTCTTTAAAATGGAATTAAATTATGGTTATATATTACCTTGAAATTTTATTGTATGATGATTTTATAACATTATTTTTTTATTTTATGTATCGTTTTATTGCGTATTTAAAACTTCTTCTTTGTCCCTTTTTATAATTAATTGCTTGCTTTAGTTTTATTAAAGTTTCACTTATACTTTTTCAAATTAAAAGTATATGTCTGGTTGCTAAGGGATTTGCTATAAGACTTAATGAATAAAAATTTTCAATTACAGAGTCCTAACATTGTAACACTGCCTGCTTTATTAATAGTTTATTTAAAAAGTTAAATTTATATGAGCATGTCCCTGATTCATTTCTTCGTGCTTGGAACGGAACACAATATTAATGGCCGTTGCTAAGGTTCCATTGTTTGTTCTGACTCACAGTTCATGCCTCTGTTTAATTTATTTATTAAAAGTTGTTAATACTTCACTAGTACAGATACTAACATTCATTTCATATGTCACCAATTACCATTTCGTTAATTAAACAACTATATAATTCTTTTCATTCTATAATATAACTAGTTACATTTTAAGTGCGCCTTTCTTTGTTTGTTTTAACAATAATAGTACTAAGCCTATTTCAAAACCAAACGTAAGCTAGATTACATAGTTTGTTTTTTGTTTTTTTTTTTTATCTTAAAAAGTTGGGTTATGCTTATTTAGTAATCACTATTAATATTTGTAATTATTAATAATAATTCGTTTTAGTATTTTCTTATATTTATAACCCAATCATTTTCAAACCCAGGCCACCACAATATTTGGTTAACCTCAAAATATTACATCTGATAGGTTTAAGATGCGTTTTGAATTACAATCCTTAATCCAAAAATCAGAATTTAGCCACTTTGGTTTCAATTAAGAAATATACCAATTAATTTTCAGTGTGTAACAAAACATTGCACACAGTAATTAAATACAGTAATTAAGGAACTGTAATAAATATAATGTAACAGCCATTCTTTATTTAGAAATTTCACTCTAAATCAATATTTTGAAGTTCCATTTAATTAGTTAAATAGTTTTACACTATGATCAGTTATTATTAGCCCGTTTTTGAAATTTTAACAGAAAAGTTAGAATTCAAAAAGGTAGTTTGTATTTCGTAGATTTATTTAAATTTGCTTCACATTGTTTTGAAAAAATATTGTGTATGATTTACTTTCTATTGTTTTTGCGATTTTAAATACTTACTGGTTTTGCTTACTTTATCATCAAGGTGGGCTCGGTATTTTTGTTAAGCTGCGTTTACAAATGAACAAAAACTGGAGAAGGTCTTGAGCAAGTTATTGCTTTATAAGTTATTGCAATAAGTATCGCAATAAAAAATGTCACAAGCTTCTAGCCAGGTAGAATCTGTTAACTCATGCATTTTAGTTACTGTGATTACTGTCTCTATTTACTTTGAGATTGAAATTCGGTTTTTTAAATTTCGGTTTTATAATAATTAACATCTTGACAAACCCTTAAGCACATGGGTTGCATTTATACTATCATAAATGTCATTTATACTAATTTAGTTATGTCATTCCACAGGTACTCTTTTTTTTCAATATTGAAGCCAAGATATGATGAAAACAACACAATTACACTTGTATAAAATAAAGTTGAAGCAGCAATAACTCAAGTAGATCTGAATATGTTTACACTTGCAAGAAATTTCATGTGTGATAAGACGCTGCATTTGCACATGAATTGTTATGAGTTTAGTTGCAGAACTGTTTACACTAGTAAATTTCCATCGGGCATTCTGAGAGAGATTTATCGTGGAAGTTTTCTTGCAAGTGTAAGTGCAGCCTTATAAGTCCTTATTTCTTTGAAAGGACAGTCATGGAATAGAATTACCTTAAATTGACACATAAAACAATCATACAGCAACTAGAAAGTTATCTTCTCTTTGAACATAAACGTTTCTTATCTTTCATGTGGTTTAGAAGCCGGATGGAACACCACACCACTGTTGAAAACTGGAACAACTAAATGGGGTCCGCACTTCCCAGACCTCAAGCTAATTAACTGTTCTTTAAGAGAAAAATTACCTTGTCTTTTTAAATAAATTTGTTAGTGAAAATTTACTTATGTAAATAGGCAATATGTTAATATAATGAACTCTCTATATTAGGAATGAGAGCAAACTACATAGACGTGATGAACCCAGGAGGTAAGAAGCCAACAACAGCCGTGCCAACTCCTGATGTCTTTAGTGCAATGCCTCAAGCAACGGTTCCACAGAATTTATTCATTCCTACACCAAGTGAGTTGTTGATGTCATATTAGTTACCTATAGTTATACCCTGTTCTTATCACGAGTTACCGTTTATAATTTGGAAGCATATATTTTATTATTTACAAATATTTTTGTAACAATAAATATGTAATCCTTATAGAAATTTCGTAAACATTTAATCCAGTAATTATTAAAGAGATAACATTTTTTAGCAATTTGACATTTAAGGCAGTGCTGCATTATGACATCATTTTGCTGCATTGTGAACTTGACAAATTTCTTGCACCTATTACATACTGCTTTTTATCTTGCAACTAAGAGGTTACAATTTGTTAGTTGTAGTTCAAGTGCCACTGAGAATGACCACTTGTCATTGAAACATGTTTGACCATTAACTATATTTTTGTGAGAAAATTTTAATTACATTGTGAATAACTCAAAAGAATAGCAATTTCTATTGTATTTATTGTTATAAATATGTATTTCAGTTACTGGTAATGATGCTGCACCAGTAGACTTTATAAGCCAGTCAGGACCAGTAAGCTTTGATAATTCAGTTCCAAAACCCGACGACCAGCTACCAGCAGTGAGTTTATATTCATTTTCAATTATTATACATTTAAAACTATCATTTGACTTAGTGAAGCCATAATGAAAGACATTTGTGTTGGTGTACATTTCTTATGTCTTGATGCCAATTTAATTCACGCCCTCTCTTAAATTTAATATTTTAGAGTCAATAAACAATAATCACCAAAATATTGCAATCCCTTGGTCGTATCAATTTAAAAAAATAGCCTAGCAAAATCTGAAAAATAAAAAGTATTTAACTATGCAACTTATATAAATTTTTATTTAACGTTTTACCAAATTGCTTCTTGGTTATTGAATGTTTGACTTTTCATGTTTCATTGATAATTGATACATCAACAAAAGAACCCGAGTTACTTCTAATTATTTCAAGCAAATACTGTCCTCAGTGTTGCCATTACTATAATAGGAAATTTGAAACTTTATGACTAAATCATCTTACCAATTTAGATTGCATTTATATGGAATGCACTGCTTTATTTATTAAGTGCTACAAATTGTAATTATTGATCTTGATATTCTAACTACTATATTCATGTGTGAAAGTGTGAAATCAAAGTTCTCTTAAAATCCCAAATGTAGTGGAAAAATATCCAACTGCTGTAAGCTTCTTTAAACATAAATTAGGTGCAGTTTTAAATAAATCTATTTATTGATCATTAAACGTAATATGATTATAGTTTTGAAGTAAAAATTGTAATTATGTAAAAATAGATTTCTAAATGGCAAAGTGTCTTTCTAAAAATGTTAGATATAGTATAATTTATATTAAAGTAGTATTTTCTTAGATGGGTTCTTTATTGTAATCTGTACTGCATATACATCCATGAGTAATGTGTATTTTGTATTTAAATGCTTACCCATATAAAGCCTCTTTGTAGTACTGTATCCTTTTTCTTCTTTGTCTGTTTTTTCTTACCTTTATAATGTCTCCGATTTCGTTTGTGTTATATTTTAAACTAAGTAATACAAAATTGGATTATTATATTTAAAAATTCTTTATAATCAAATAAATTGTAGGTGTTTGTGTAGGGCAGGGTTTCATAGTTGCATTTTCTAAGTACAATCAGAATAATTTCTACATTGTATTTTTCATTTGCAATTTATGTTTTAAGAATATATGCTATGAGTTAAAAACATACATTTTTGCTGACAGTTTACTTTGATGTTCTAAAAATATTTCCTAAAAAATCTTAGTAAAATTTCCATGAAATATTTTTACTGATCACACCTTTAATATCTATCCTTTTTACTCGTCAATATGCAAAAATTGTTATACATTAATTAAAGAAATTAAAAGTTGTATATTTAATTAAATTAATATAAACATTAATTTGTAGTGACTGTAAGATGAGTCCAAATTTCTTATACATTTTACGCATTACACTTTTAAAGATACTTAACTGTTATTAATTTAAATTCACTCGTGATTTCCTCCTTATTGATCTCTATACAACTAATAGTTGGTCGCGAATGATGCACATTTTGTATATTTTTTCTTTGTTTTAGTAATCAACATATTAATTTTATTCATTCAGTAATTTTTTGTCATTATGTTGTCGCAGCCACAAAATTTCATTTATTGAAGGCAATTTTTTAAATAATGTAAAATGATAACCAATATATTATAAATTATTTTTGGTCACCTTTTACTATTGTAAACTTTCATTTATTTTTGTTTTATTTAATTTCTTGATTCACTGCAGTACTCTGTCCATGAATCAGTTTTACCTTATATTTACTTGCTTTAAACATTTATTAGTAATAACAGTAGGTCTACAATCTGGATTAATTGGGACTTGCAACCGTTTATGTATATTAAAGAAATGTATACAGATAAAGCAAATGGAAAATTAATACTTTTGTATCTTACATAACATTCTAAATATTTTGACAGGTTAATTAAATTGAGTGCAAGACTTAATGAGAATTTTAAAGTTTATCTCAATAACCATAGTCTTTTTAATTATGCTAATTACCTTTATGATGAAAACAATATTTTTTTTAAATACTTATTTTATATAGAAGTTTTAAACATTTCTACTTCATAATTTAAACTGGCTTCTTGGATGAATAGGGCCTTTACTTCAATCATTTCTTTGTAGATAAATAACAATATAGTGAGAATGTCAAAATTAATTTTTTGAGGACAAATTTTAGCATGGTTAAATTAGTATTATCCACAAAGAAAATTAGTGCATGTTTTACTGAAGTATACAATGAAGACTGCAAGATTGTGAAATATAAGTTGTTAGGTGATTTCAAAGTAGTATTCTTTATTTTTAAATATTACAGAGAAACATTAACTCAATTATCAATGACAATTTAGCTGCAATTTTCTTAAGATATGATTATGTGTTATTTGTATTTTAAAGAATAGGGTTTTAAATTATTATGTAACTACCAATTACATTTTGCTATGCTATTTTAGTTATGGTCATTGAAAAAATAATTTGTGATTACCGTAAATTTTGCCCTTTTCATACTTGTGCATTTAGCATCTCAAGATGTGGGTTTATATTTTTAAAATTCACTAAATTCCACATTTTTGAGAGTGAGGTGAAATTCCTAATTCATATTAAAGAAACTGCAGGAGACAGACATAATAACTTCCACAAAAGGATTGGGATCAATTTAATTTCACACATAAGTAAGGTGGGTTGGAACGCACTGTATAAACCTTCGGTTGTTTAGTAAATAATCTTTTAGTATATTACCTCTTTTACTTGTTTAAATAAGACTTACACATTACGATGTCATCTACAAACTATATTTCAAAAGTTAACACTTTAATAATGATAATTTGCAACAACTTATTTTCAATTTGTTATAATAACCTACTCCTAAGTATCGTTTTGTTTTCAGGTCCAGATTTGTATTCCTCGGCCTTGACGGTCCCTAACATTCCATAATCCTTTCTATCAAATCAATGTGAAACACCTGCTCCTGTGTTATATTGTATGATCGTTGTAAGCTAACTTTGTAACTGATTTTAATAGTGAATGTATAGCTTAGAATATTTTGTAAATAGTCCACAGTGGAGAACAAATCACATAGCTTATTAGTTTTCTCTGTCTAGTGGCAATGTTTTGTTTAAAGAAAATCATATTTAAGAAATAAAATTAAGTGAAAAAAACTTTTAAGTTTTGTTTTATCTGGCATTCTTAATTTTTATATTCTTTGAGTATTGGTAATTTAAACAATACAATTTGTTGTAAGATGGCAGCAGTAAATGTTTAAAAACTTCTTGTAGAAAGATATGTCCAAAAGCAAACATGGTTACTAATAAAAGTAACTATTAATATGAATTTCAAAATACAAGATATCAAATATTTGTCTATAACATATTTAGATTAAAAGGCACATTGGAAGAACTAAAGAAAATCATTCTTAGATATGATTTCTTCTGTTTTCTGCATAATTATTTCTATCACTTATTTCCTATTGTTTAGAAACATTTTAAGCTTTGACTTGAAACACAAGATTTTACTAAACCTTTTCTTTCCAGTCACAAAGTAATTAATTTTTTTAAGTCAATTATAAACTGTAATCTCTATGGTAAAGCACTTCTGTTAGAGACAACTGCAATGAATTGTATTTTGTTGTTTGCTTTTTCCATGCAGCAATCTGACAATGGGGATTCTTCATAAGTGAGTGTTTTACAAATTTTGCTTTTTTGAGTGTTGTGTTTTACAAGTTGGTCAGTGTTAGATGCACAAATATTTATAGTGTACATCAAATTTGTAATGATAACAATAGTTCAAGAAATGCTTAGGTTAAACTTGATTTACATATTTGATTT
Source organism: Philaenus spumarius (assembly GCA_018207615.1). Lineage (NCBI taxonomy): Eukaryota > Metazoa > Arthropoda > Insecta > Hemiptera > Aphrophoridae > Philaenus > Philaenus spumarius. Next base: position 2,381,420 of record JAGFPH010000004.1, read on the forward strand.
GGGTGTATTAATTTTTTAAGTTTGCACTATGCAGTTTTTATCTTTTTTTCTTATACTTTTTACAATCTTTAAGAGGTTATTATTAGCAAATTCCCATAGGAAGGATGATCTATTGCAGTAACTCTTATGATGAGACCTAAGGTCCGGGAGTAGTGAATGAACACCAATCATGGGCCTCAGAACACTTTTTGGGGTGCCATTAAAAATGTTATACATATATGTGTTCGTACTCTAACGGCCACATTTTAAGTCCGATTTTTGGACGAGTTCATTAGCCAAACAATCCAATACCCGGAAGAACGTTTTTTTTTAGATTTTTCGTACTGAAATGAAACTTTTGTGGTGTTTTATGTATTTAAAAAAATAAATGTAGGATATTATTCTGCAAATTTTGTTGTTTTACACGACCTTATAGCTCACTTGGTTTCCCCTAAAATCGATCAAAACGTAAAATACCATAAAAGTACCCGGTACCCATGGAGGATTTTATCTTAGGTGCATCTTCTGATACGAGACCAACGATTGAGTTTTTACACTGCGAGCGAAGAAGCAAATTAGTCAATAACCCGAGGCCGTAAGGTCGATTTTTTCGCGCGAGTGGAACGAAGCTGAACGTGAGTCGAAGCTGGAGGCTTAGGTGCAAACAAAATTCTACTAATATTATTTCGTACACAGAGGCAGCTATTCGCTGCCTTCGTGAGTAGAATAATTTCTTAAATTAATTGTTGGTTGAAACCCTAAAACAAATATAATTTTGGAAACTTACGTCAGCGGTTCAGCTGCGTAATTTCATTATTTTCTATTTATTTTGTTGTTTTATCTACATTTTCAGCTGTACTAAAAACAAACTTACTCTGCAGTTATTTAATAAAACCAATGGAGCTTGATCTTACCATTACTTTTTACTAACAGTAATTATTGCTATAATAGAAAGCAAGATATTGTAGAAATTTTATATCTGGTGAACTGAAAATATGATATTTCCAGATTATAGAGCATTGTAAATAACAGTCAATCAAGACAAGTATTGTACGATATCACATTTCACCAATTTCACATTTTATGTTGTATTACTAACAGTAATAATTCCTGCAACAACAGTAGAGTCCCGCTATTCCGAACTAATTGGGACTGAACACTGTTCGGTTTAGCGGGAATTTGGAATAGGCGGATTTCATGAATAATATCAATGTATTGACTTGTTAAGGCAGACGCGGCAAATGCTCTTGACCTCTCTTTATGCTACGTCGAACAACACGCTTCATTAACACAACATTGAGTCGATTCCGTGAAAGTCGATTCCGAGCCCGGCCACCACCAATCTCTGCAAATACGTTCGGTACACTGATTGCCACAGCCCCGGTTTATATTTCCTCGTTATATTAGTCGTTACATCCCATTTCATTCCAATACGAAGTATTCGGAGAATCAACACTGCACCAAAGTAATAGAGTAGCCGTACTGTTACTTCTAGCCGTTAGTAGCTATTACTTTGTGTGTTTGCAAATTAGGGATGGGTCGATAAAGATGCCTATCAACAAAAAAATGGAATGTTCATGGAAGAAATTAACGCCCAAACACAATGCTAATTTTATAAAACGCCGGCATTCGATCGCAATTGTATAACAGCGTATGTCCGCGAATAAACCTACTCCTGAGAACAATGGAATGTCCGTATAAGAAATTGTTACCCAAATACAACTAACCTAGTCCAATTTAATAAAAACAATGCGTTAAATACAATAGCGTTAAAGCATAATTTAAGTACCACAGTGAATGGCCGCAAAAAATCGATACCCGAATACATTTGTGCCAATTTTATGAACATGAACTACCACTGGTGAAATATTATTTATAATAAAATGATGAATGTCGTCAAAAAAATATGACAAACATTATTAGAGCTAATTTTAGAAAACGCCGGTGTAAATCTTAATTTAAATTACAACGGCTAATTTCCGCAAAAATTTAATTTAGATGATAGTTTTAAAATTTGGAAAAAGTGGAAATTAAATGTAGCTATTTTCTGGAATGAATAACAAATAAAACAAGGGCATTCCGTCGGGACTCCTACAAAAATCATAAATCACGGGTAACGTAGGTCCCAAAAATGTCCAAAATGTTCTACCCGACCTAAAACAAATAGCATTATTACTTTAAACTTTCGTTACCGATCTATAAAATGTGTTAGTTTTTGTCACAGTAGACACCCTAATTCTATAAGTAGACACGATAAGAAACGAAACCGTAGGTGGTTGACCTTGAGCTGACTTGATTTCTTGTGTACAAATAACAGCCTACGCATAACAATTGCCTAAACATTTTACTGGGGAAAATGTCTACATACATCAAATTAAGAATGTTTTGCATTTTTCCCTACTGATATTTATCTTATATGATTTTTCTGTTCTTAAGTTATCCTTAAATAGTTAAACCCCTACTCTTTAATAGTATATTACGTTACAAGCCCGGTAAATAGGGTTTTTCCGTGCGAGCATGATAGTTCCCGGGAGAAGCGCAGCCGAGTGCGGGATTTGTATGTGCAAGCACGGAAAATCTTACCGTACGAGTTACGTACGATATTTATCATTATACTACACCGAAAAAGCAACATATTTTTAATCAAAACATCTTTATATATATATATTAAAAAAAAACAATTTAACTTGTTTGATTTTTCTGTTATATTTCCATTGACAAAATCAATCAGCTGTTTACATAAAACTAATGTTTATTCTTATTTGTAAAATCAGCTGATTACTTAAAACTGATAGGTTTATTCTTATTTGTAAAATCAGCTGGAGAACGATAAATTTACTGATCCCTACACAGCTGATTTTACAGTATTTTGCACGGAAAATAAGGACTTTCATGTCTGTGTTTTCTACGTCTATGTGCACAGGTATAGAAAACAGCTTTTTCGGTGCAGTATAATGAAAACAAATGTATACATTTTTTAATGAATCCAAATCGGCAGTTTTATGTAAGTTCCTCTTAGTTCAATAACAATTTTAGCAAATAACATTAAAGTAAAAAAACCATGCAGTAAAAGTTAAATAACAATGTTTACTTCCCTTTACAATTATGGTAATTGGAATCGGGAATTGATTTCTTGAAATCGGTATCAGAATCGATAAAGTTGAGGGTCGACCCATCCCTAGTTTACACCATCCGTTTTTCCTTCCGTTGCATTACGATTCTGTTTTCTTCTAAAAACGGAAGGAAAGGGATAGGTTGTTCTTACTGTCCTTTTTGTCATCCCGCGGTCTTTCCGTAATACCGCCCAATCTTAAAAAAGATTGAGAAAAAAATAAAATTCCTTCGAGATAACGAAAACGGAGAAGAAAAACGGATGAACGCAATCGGCAGTTGGCAACAACACTACTGGTGCCTAGCTGTTGTATCTAATCCTTCCTTCTTTCTGAAGGACCCACTATCCGTTTCACCGGAAGCTTGTTGCGGTATCTTCCTTCCTGCAAAACAGATGGAAAACGCGAAGGAAACAAAACCAGACAATTCCAACAGGCCCATTGAGATTAATGTGTTGTCAATGTCCGTTAACCAAAACACAACGGAAAGGAAAAACGATTGGTGTAAACCTCGACTAAAGTGTGTGTAAATTAGTTATTTTTTTATGTGTTTAGCAGTGATTAAAAATTGTTCTACAGAATTGTATAAATGGAGCCGACATGTAATGTAAGTAACTAGCTTTCATTTTAATTTGGTTTCAAGCGTTTTCATCAAGCTTAGGCTCTATGTATGTTCGAAATATTCGGATTTTCGGATTAGTGGGGTTCGAAATAGCGGGACTCTACTGTATTTTTTTTAATTTATAATAATTACGAAAAATTATCTTGGTACTATAACCTTACAAAATGTGTAACAAGCAACATACCCAATCATTATCTACAATAATAATTCATTACATTCCAAATTTGGTGTACACCCAAAACACTTAGGCGCTTGAAAACTTCCTTATTATAATTTTACAATTTTGCACTTTCACAATATTTTATGTAATATATTTAATCTGCATTAAATGCAATGTTAAATTATAGAACCAAAGTATGGAGCAAACCTTATTTTATAATCATTTTCTTAGTACTACACAAATGATGTTAAAGAACAAATTAATATTATAATTTAAAACTAGGGTAATATAGTTAAAAAATCTATTCTCATCTAGTTCAAGCAGTGAAAACTGCTAAATCAGTTGCATTTGAAAAATTTGAAATATTTTATAATTTTTTTTTTTATTTTGCTCTATACTATTTATCCTTTAAATATAACTTGTAGTCAAGCAATACAACTTTGGCGAAAGTAAAACATATTTGTATCTAATTAATTATTTATTGTAATTTACTCTGATTTTTACTTGTATTATATTTTAGGGAGATCTTGGCCTAAATGATAGGAAGCCAGTTTCCTACAAGTTCTTAAACATGGGTACAGATATTATAGTGTGTTATGTGTTGGTTGCCTACTGTTGGCCAGCATGGATTTATTACAAAGTTATAGTTTAGCAAAAACTAACATATAAATACATACAAATATATTGTCAAATCCGTTTGAGTAGATGAACATTTGGTTCTATGTGTCGGACACTGAGAGGTATATTTTTGTTCAATAAAATACATACTAAATATTTTATAATTTTAAAATTTGTATATTGTTTTGAGTCATTTCATTGTTTAGAGTTTCCTTATCAAAAATAAATGTGTAGGCGTAGGCAAAGCCCGGATGTAACTTACAATTTAGTAAAGACTCAATTTCTAAAACCTTATAATTTAGGGGTATTTACAAAAATAGCAAATTAATGTATTTTACATTCTATTTATTATAAACAAAGTAAAAGTATTTACAAATTAAAGATAAGGCAATTCACTGTGTTAGAAAAACGAGGAAACATGATTTCACATTTGATCAAAACACAAGAACAAATTGTTGTCAGACCGTGTACTGTGTTGCTAGATTAGTAAAAAATTGGTTTTGATCAAAATAACGAATTGATAGCAGCACACCGTAAAACATAAATTATTTTAAGTAGAATGTTTTAAAATGACAATTATTCTCATTGGTGGAAACTGTAAAGTTTTCATACAGGGATACTCATGTTTGTATAAAATGGCCATGTTCTGTAATTGCAGTACTTATCAAAGGATTAAGAGATAATATATTAAATATGTTGTAACAAATTCCATACAGAATTTGGGAATTGCAACTCCGAAGTTATTGAATTGTAGGTCTGGTAATTATGAAAGCCATAATAGCGTTTTGAAAAGACACAATATGTTTATAAATTATGTGTATTGATATTATAATATCTATGAAAGTTAATTTTATCCATTAAATGATGGTAGAAAATTCAATAATTATGTTAGAAAGGAAACAAACAACGTTGCAGAAATAAGAAAAATTGTTGCTTCAAAGACTAACTAAAACAATTCTGTCTATTAAAAATACTCAAACTTTAGATCATGTAACTAATATTAACCCATCCACATTAATTTGATTATATATTTTGAAGATTCCATTTCCTGCTGAGAATGTAGCAGTGAAAACTTTTCAACTTAACTAACTGTTAAATGGGTTTAGTCAAAGAAATAGGTTCAGTATCAGTGCATTAAAATAACAACATAAAGTTCTGAAACTTTAAATTGCTATAACAATAGGCCTGACACATATTCCTGCCTGGCAAACTTTGCACTCAGTTTTTACATGTTTGTTGTGGGCTTTGGTGATTGTGTTCTTCTTTTTTAACCTTCACAAGTTGCATCTGTTTGCGTTGTGCACTGAAATGTTTGGCTTAATGCTAAAAAATTGTTTGTTTTTATTAATACTACTTGCTTTTTTTTAAAGAGGTTTAAGAATAGCCTTAACGCCAGTTACAAATTGTGCATGTTTGTAGTAAACAGATTTTTGTATGGAATTAATAATTTTAACTACTTGCCAGTTTTATTTGAAGTTTGGTGGTTCTGTAGTTTAGTTTGTTCAAAACAAATTTATCATCTTAACTCACTGAAAAATTTTAAAAACTAACTTTTAAATTGCCAAATTAGTTAAACTTCAAAATTGGAGTTTAGCAAATAGCAGTCTATTTATTTTCAAAACTAAAGTTTGTTTTAAATAATAATATTACCAATAATTTGTATATTAAATTTCAACAGTGAGCTAGTAATGTTAACTTTATTTTAATTAATTTTGTTTTATTTGTTTTTGGTATGTTTTATGTTAGTGGAATTATTAGTTTTGTAACGTTAAATTTAAATACAAAATTTGTTTTTTAAGACCATATTTAAGTAATGTTTTAGTAGAAACTTTTAGAGAGGAGCACACATATATGTTAAATTACATTTTCAAAGTTTTAATTTTTTCCTGCTGTGTGCTTCTTAAAAAAAGTTAAGGTTAGGTTCGAAGCAGCATGTTGTATGCTTGTTGTCGTGCATTGTAGTTATCCCGAAGCAGTTCGGCCAGTTCTCTGTCGCGAGAAGTCAGCTATTACATGAACCGACAAAAGACAGCTAAACGATTGGTGAGTTATGATTTAGTCCAAAGAATGTCCTAATTAAACACTTAACTGTTTATTATAAGTATATTTAAATAATAGCATTAAGATACTATCTTATGTAAATAGCAATATTACATTCTCGATTTAATGTGGTTATGTAATTAATTAATCACCTAATTTCACTGAATATTTATTCTATTCAATTATCAGAAACATGTAAATTTTCTTCTATAACATGCTTGGATAATTTCTTTGTATAACTTGTATAATAGTTCTAAGTTAACCCTAATGATTTCTCTGAAAGTTAAAACCATGTTTAAATATTGCATGTTAGTTTTTAAATATTGAAAATTAGGACAAGAAAACTCAAACTACACATTTTAATTCAATCGAAAATTTTCTGAAACGAACCTAAAATTTATATATTTTTTAAGGTTATTTCTCAGATTAAATTACAAGTGACAAAACATGGACCAAGTCGGAGATTTGAATC
>JAGFPH010000004.1:2393420-2410676 GCA_018207615.1 Philaenus spumarius
ATTCTCTGATTTGCACATCCATTTAGAAAATCCGTACATTTAATGTTTTTTATTTATGGCTCCTTGTACAATATAATCATCTTATTTTTTAAGTCTGCTTAAAAGATATTTTATTAGGCTACTATTAATTTAACCCAAACCAATTGATAAGACTAAGAGACTCGATGTTGCTCTTGGTATTAGTTCAAATTGTATAATATTTTAGCTAAAATTAATCTAAATATTATAATATCTTACAAACTCATTGATATATTAACAATACAACAAACGCATTATTTTTATAAATATCATATAATAGAGTCCCACTATTCCGAACTAATTGGAACCGAACACTGTTTGGTTTAGCGGGAATTTGGAATAGGCGGATTTCATGACTATTATCAACATATTAACTTGTTAAGTCAACAAAAAATTATGTTATGTTCATGTGGCGATGGCGGAACATTTTATCTTCAAGTCGATTCAGTGCTCTTTGTCAGAAACAAATCACTGATGTTACTTTTTAGTGTAAGTTTACACCATCCGTTTTTTTCCTTCGGAAAACGGATGAACGCAACTGGCAGGTAGCAACAACACTACTAGTGCCTAGCTGTTGTACTAATCCATCCTTCTTTCTGAAGGACCCAGCATCCGTTTCACCCGGGGTCTACACGAAATCTCAAAAACTACCAAACGGATTGGAATGAAATTTGGTATGTAGCTTTTTCTAGGACCCTAGGTGCTCGTTATGAAAGGTTTTTAAAAAAATTCGAAATTTTAAGGGGAGACAAAGTTACTAAAAATCCCCATAAGAAGTACATAGTGTAATATATTTATTGATATATTTTTGTTGTTAATATACATTTAACTTTGATTTGTCTATCCATGCAAAGCCGGATCGGGCCAGCTGAATAATATAAATTCAATGTTCTACATGGAAGATTTTGTGATTATTTTCTGTAAAATTGTTTTTAACAAGTTATTTACTAAAGCAGGGGGAACGAGGAATGTTTACTTTCAAGAATTAACCAAAGCTGTTGTAATAAATCATGAGGGTTTGATATTAGGTAGGAATACGAAATAACTTCATTCCTCTTTCAATTACAAAACTATTCCGAAACCATTGATTACACCAATAGGGCTGAACATTGGTTTTACTTATTCAGCAAAATCATTTTTTATATTAGTGTCATGCTTAATGCGAACGGATGGAAAATTTGTGATATATGTGTGATTTAAATTTTTAATGCCAACTTAGAATCCAGGGCTTAATTTCAGCCGGGTACTTTTCTTGACAACGGGTTTTTTTATGTGCGATTATAAAATTTATTTTGACGCATATTTGAATGTATAATATTATTATTCATGTAGCATTAGTAGTGAAAATTATTACTTATGTAACTTCTGAAAGAAAGTTTATTTCACAACGCAAATTTCTTTACTGGTTTTTGTCAATTTAGCCTACTGGTAACGCAGGCTCGTTTGCAGTAACTGTACTGGAGAGTGGTCAGACGGCACTTGTTTTGTTTTTTTACAAATATGCTAATATTGGCTAAATCGTAGTTTGCATTCTCACCACAAGATGTTCTTTGCACGTAAATACAGTATGGGAGTTACTTTGTATAAAGACTAGCTTTCTGCTGGACCCCCTATTTACGAGTATAAACCTGATGCCATGTGAAATCTTGGTTGTTGAAAGGGACGCAGCGGCGATTGACAAAAAATCAAAATAACGATGCCGCAAACAATATGAAATGGACAAATACGTTTTGTGGAAGAGTTTTCGTGAAGAATTTCTAAACATGATTTCTTTCTTTATTTTATAAATTTGGATATATTATTCATTTGAAAAAAGCCTAGTTGCAATTAAAACATAAAATCATGAAATTTAACTTTACCGATTTATTAAACCTTTTATTTTTTTAGATTGACACAATGCTCAGATACGTTAAAAACACATCAATTTAAGTGCATTTTTCACAAATTTTCCCAGCTCCCCCGCCCCCCTGGTATGTTACAGCTCCGGTACTTCTTAATTTAGAAATTAAACCCTCCTAAAATCTATAAACCAATCTCGATACATAATATAAATTCAAATCTTGGTACAACAGGCCTAAAAGATTGTTAAATTTGTGAATTTCTGCTTTATAATTTCTGTAATGAAATGTATACTATTCGATTTATTAGCTTTGTTCAGTTATTTTGTAAGGTTGATTTATAATACGTTTTATTGCCTTTATTATTAACCACATGTATCAAAAGTTGTAATTACTAGATTTATCCAGTAATAATTGTATAAAACTAACGTTTTATACACGTACATGTATGTTTATTATTAATTTTCATTGTTTAGCCCTAATGATGGTTTTTAAGTACATCAATAACCTGGTTTTTGGATTTGTTTCCTGCTCATTAATTTTAAACAATTTATTTTGCTTAAAATATGTACATTTGTGTGGATTTTAAGGTATACAGCTGTAACTATTGCTTGGGTAAAAGTTCATTTTGACTAACATCATTCTTGTAAAGCACAAAGAAAATTTTAAAGGTTTAAACTAATTGTATTGCACTGTGCGGTAGAAGGAAGATGTGAAAGTGTCATCAAAAACTTTGTATGTCCTTCTATGTAATTTTAGATTTATTTTGAAAATTAAAATTCAGCCTAATATTTCATATGACTTCTTTGTTTTACGTAATGATTGGTGTTGAAATTTGGTGGTAAAAATCAGCCATTTGCTATCATTTAATTTTTTTAAACATAAATAATGTTTTGGGAATATAAGTGTATTGCCGTTGTCAAATGACTAAAACAGGAGTTATCGTTGATTAGTATTATTGTTAACACTTAAATGATGGCACTTGTCCAACTCATTAATAACAAACAAACTATACAATTGGGTTGACTTTAGGGGAAAGTTCTACATCTACAGGTAACTGGTTCTTTTGTTAGTAGGAAATCAATCGATGGAGAGTGTGTAAGAGTTCAAAGGAAAAACATTTTTTAAAGATTAAAAAAATGTTTTTGATGATCAAAGTGTACTTTTTACTAGACAAGAATAATTTAGAGTTATTGTTCTGTTGATTAAAAATTAGGAGTAGCTAGTGCTAGCTAAGCTTTGGCTAATATATAACAGTGTATATTTCTGCATTGTTATAAAATGTACATGTCAGAATTTGATTTTCTTCAAGTGATATTTTCATTTTTTGTTTTGTGTGTTAAAGGGTGGCTACAATAGTCAAGCAGCTCCACCAATGTTCTACAATCCTTCAAGTTTTACATCTTAACACATCCTCAACCTTAGGAAACATTTTAAGCAAAAATATGCGTCTACTTTGATCGTCTAAATAAATATCTAAGTGTACAGAAGTGAATTATTGTTAAATGTACAGCAGTATCCAATTTGTGGCTTAAAATATAAAATAAATAACCGTAAGGTACTGTTGTCGAATGTATATACATTTTATTCCTGTTGGTATATTGTTCATTTATAAATATAATTTTTGGCTGACATCACAAAGAAGTAGCTAGTAAATTTTTTAGGAAAGATATTTGGTAACTTCAGTTTTATCAACTTATTGATATTACTAAGGTCAAATTTAATTTCAGTATAAGCAACATACATTTAGTGCCCCAATGTAATCATACAAAATATATGGTATTTTTACATAATGAATACACTTCGTATCATTAAAACTTTAATGTTTACATTATTTAAAGAAATTAGGCCTATGTAACACAATAATTTGGAAACTATTACAGTATTAGATACTAAAATTAATTCTCATTTTGGCAGTACAGTAAGGTATCAATATTGAGAGACCATTTTAATACTTTGTATTATTTTATTTTCGTTTTATAAAATTCTAGTTTGCAAAACCTAAAAGTAATTTGTGAAGAAGAATTGTCAAACTTTTTGAAAATAAATAAATATTGAGCTTGACTTGTGAGAAGATAGATAGACTTGACACTTGATAGAATAAACTTTGAACACAAAATCCCACAACTAATACGTCCATCAGCTCAAACGCGTTTCAATGACAAACAACTTTTTGAAAACAATGTTTCACTGTGTAAGAATTAAATCATGAATTGGTTCAAACCTGTATTATAAAGGGAATTTTTTAACTTAAAATTGCAATAATTCCATAACCGACTACCAGTGCTTAAAATAAACCTTACAGCAATTCAAAATTGAAATAACTACTTTATATATGCTTTTGCATAAAAGTGGGTATAGTAATCTAGTTTATAATTTATCTTAACAAAACTTATTTTTATTCAATAAACTATATTATTAAACACTCAACCAGTGAATTTACATGTTGAAATTTCTACACAAAGTGTAATAGTAATACAAATGAATATTGATGCTAAAGTATAATAATTGTGTATGAATGAACTTCAGAAACTGTTTTAGTCATTTTATCTTAAGGTGCCATTTCTTTGGTGTTCATAAAACTGTTATAATTATCTTAAAATATCAAAGAAATAATTTTTCTTATACTTTTACTAATCAGCTCAGATTTGAATTGGGAAGTATAATTATTTAAAGTCCTTAATTTATTTTGACAATTATTTTTATGTTATTTCTCCATTGAGCAGTTTCAAAAACTGAACATATTTATTGGAATGGATAGATTTTTATTTAAATATATTAAGAACCATTTTCCTAAAATTTAAAGTAGTTAGTTCAAATTTTATATTGTTTTAAAAGGAAGTAATGACAAAATTGTGTATTAGTTACACTATTTTACTTGTTAAATCTTGTTCTATGGTAAGCTATTTACAAATCATTAACAAAACTCATAATTATTTTTGAATTCCTATTGTAATTAAAAATATAGATTTCTTTTTTTAATAGAAAATGTTGAAACGTATGATAGTTTTTAAAATATTAAATAAGGCTTCTCCCGTTGTCTTACCAACAATCTTAAAAATTACCATAATGCAATAATAGCATACACTTGTTTTGATCAAGTAATATTTAACTGCTAGAAAAAAACATTGCTGATTTTGCTAATAGTAGAAGAATAACAACAATTAATTAAATCTGATATTTTTGAAATACTAAACAGTTATTCATAAGTAACATACTTTTGAATTAATTTTAACTCGTAGAGAGCACTTCAAAATGGGACCTTTGCTACGGTATTATATTTTAAATGACACTTAAGTTAATTTTACCGGTACTCAATTGTCAGACATGTTAAATTTGTTAACCTATTTATTTTAATTACTGAATTTTCTGCATATATAATGATAACTTATTATTAATATAATTATTTAACTTAAAATGTATCAAGTTAAATAGGTTATCATCTGTATATAATTAATGGACCTATTTTTGTACATGCGACTTGTTTTAAACAAACTTATAAAATTATCGCTTCAATAAAAATAAAAAGATTCCTGTGATCAAATTATAAATGTCTAATGCAATTAAATTTTCTGTACATTCATTGTGATGTTAATAAAATAATATTATGAAGAAAATGTAAGCAGTACTACTGTCATATTCATGTGTCGGTGAAATATGTTTTATAAACATATCCCTTGTTTCGTATTTATTTCATATTAGTATTATTGAGGCCAAATTTTAATTTGTCACAAATCAGTTGTTAAAATGTGTTATTAAAATACATAAGGTATAATTAAATATATTATCTACACCCCATTACATTTTCCTTTTTTTTTAAATAAGTATGCAATTTTGCATCAATTGGATATAACAAAAATGAATAATACAGTACTACTGATCTCTAAACATAATCTTTTAAGATTTATTTTTACCTGCCATTGTCATGGTTAGGTATTTGAAGGCTGTTTTGCATTTAAATGTAGCCTATCTATTATAAATTAACTGAATCATATACAAAGATAATTAATGCCCAAATTACATTTTGCTTTAATTTTTTAAATGTAAACACATGTTCATCCTGTTTTTATTTATTAGGATTTAAAATTGTATCCACAGTTTTTGCTGATATTTTGGAGTTATTTTTTATTCATATATGTGTGTGAATTTTATAATGACCTTGTTATTTTGTTTTTAGAAAAAAATTAAGCTGTAGATTTATTGTTTGCCATCAAATGAATTCCTTTATAATAATAATGATAAAAGGCGATGTAATATTTAACATTATTCTCTTAATAGAAGATAGATTTATAAATATAATTATGTATCTATAAAGAAATATATAAATTAAATGTCTAATCTGTAAATATTTTAAAATATTGGTTGTATAAATGGTAAGTGATGTATATGTTGCATTTTTCGTTTGTATGGTGGGCTGAAGAATAATGTATTTAAGATATTGAGGTATTATTTATTTAGAAAATAAATTTGGGAAAAGGTTATGTTTTAAAATATTTTCAAAAGAAAAAATCTTTTCCAATGGAAAGGCTAGTTGCCAATTTATTGGTATTCGTAATTATTATTAAATAACATATCAAATCATATGTGTTTTCTTTATTCCTGACTTTTATAAGTCTTCATATGTGAGCATATTACTCCTAAACAACATCCTTTGAATTACTCTCTGTGTATATTTTCCTAGCTGCTGCCATCAAGTATTTTGTTCTGTAGCTTCCATGAACTATTTTATATCCTAAAAAATATAGACAATTTCAATCTACTGATAGGCAACCTGGAATTTTGTTCATAATATCAATGTCTTGATTTTTTTTTTTTTTTTTTATTAAAAACCCTGTTTGAGTTCCTAATTAGAAAATTTAGCTAAATTTAATATAGAATGATTTTTTATACAAACAATAACATTCATTTCAGGTTCTCTGAAAACAAAAATGATTTTTACAAAATACCAACAGTCAGGTATATTGCAGAGCAATTTTTGTTATATTACTAATTAATGTTATTTTAGGTACCGTATGAGGATCATTCAGTAGCTGATTCATACTTACTGATACAGCAACAGTATTGATAACGGGAGACTTCTTTCACATTTACCGACTCAACGCCGATACCAACACCTCCTAAGAGTGTTATTTCTACTCACTTATTTTTGTCTTTTCTGCATGAGATTATCGTATGTCTTCTAAATTTATGAGAATACTAGCTGACCCGTCAATGCTTCACTATTGCATAATTATTTTGGTGAAATAAATGTGACAAATGATGATAATCTTGTGTGTCATAAGTATATGAATCATAGGTTCTAAACCATGTCATTTATACCACTTCATAATTAATTGTACACCATTTACATGTCGTCATAGGATATAGTTCAACTGTTTTGTCTTTGTGATAATCGGTGTTACAGTTGTAGTGAAACCCTGACATTGATTATTCAGACCATGGAAGCACCTTCATGTGACATCTTTTAGAACTGTATTTTTGAATAGCAGCCATTTTGACCTGGGGATTTTGTTAACTGTACTTGGAAGCCTCACGATGCACGGCAGGATTTTTTGCATTGTTTTTTTTTGACAGACTCCCTATGTGCTTTAGCACGATTAGTATTAGAAAAACGTTTTCACCGTTTTTTCCCACGTTTCTGGGTGGTTTGAACAATGATCTGACTCAACAGAATCAGATGACAAACACAGAGACTGAGAGTTTTGAAGATCATTGTCTGAAAGCTGCCCAATTTCCCCAATATTATCCTCCGCAATGTAAGAGGGAACGGGAGTATTAGGAACATCAAAATGGGAATGGGAACATCAAAATGATAAGCCCAACTGATACACCAATGCCTTGTGGTCAGTGAAAGTGAGGGAGGGGCAAGGTACAGTTATTTGCGCCAGGTTTCTTGTTTCAAGGCTATATACATTTTAACCCTGGAACAGGCAGAATGACAACACATTTGTAACGCGTGATTGTATTGAATATTTGACCCACCAAAAATCTTCCAATCTCAAAAAGACAAACACCATTGAAAAGGTAATGTTTCAAACTTGAATTTTTGTATTTAGAATTTCTTTCTAAAACGTATATTTACACATGTAATCGTCGTTTTAAAATTGTAGATTTCTGTAAACCTGATTCCACACGTGGATTCGAATACAATTGTACTGTTATTTCCCACTTATTCAACGTCCCAGACCATCTACAGGAATATTTCGATCAAAAATATAAAGGTACAGTACGATTTTTTTAACCGTGCCCTCGGCCAAGATTGTACTAACCTGAATGATAACGTTAGAAACCGCTCTGTCTACTCTAGTTTTCTCCACGAAAACTGAGCCGAGCGGCGTGAAACAGCGAAACCCGATCTTCAATAACACTGTCATTTAATACACTTAGCAGCGATGTAAAATTATGAAACTTTCGCGGATACGCAGATAAGAACCATACGATTCCTATGATGTAAAAGAAAATCAATTACAAAACCTAATTCATATTTTAAAAATCAATATTACAACAATGTACTTTAATAATGACATGAAATTTTCACACCGCTGGAAAGTTTTTTATTTGTTGGTCAGAGACAAAGTGTTCGCGAGAAAGTTTTAGATAAAGGTCCAAATTAAATATTTTATTTGAAACATTTTTTCGTTTGACTTACGGTTTGCTCGGTACAGCTGTATAATGTGTGCGTTTCAATTAAAACTACACCTGGCCGTGCCGTGCCACCAGGCCGTGTTTCCGTTGACCGAGTTTGTCCTCATTTTATAAACATAAGATATTGTATATTATACATATTATATTATCATTGATTATTATACACTGGTTCAGTTCATTAAAAACAGAACAGGGATAAGGTTTTTATTTCAATAATTTTATTCGTATAATCAATCATTTTTGTTTATTCGAAGTTTGTGGAACTGCCTTTACAATCCCTCCCCGCTACACCGCTAGCCCACCGTGCGCTAGCCGAGCCGAGGGCACAGTTAAAAAAATCGTACTGTACCATGGTATTCGTCAAGATTTGATCTATCTAAAGATGCCTTGCAATCAGATGTCACTACTATACAATTTGAATGACGAAGCTTTCTGTAAACCCTTGTGATTGGACAGTTTTGAAACCAATGAAACAGCACACTTGTCAACTGAGCTAACGCCCACAATCCCATATGTTTTTACAGATTTCTTTATACAATTCTGTAGAGAAAACTTGCAGCTTTCATTCGATGTGAACTAAACTGGATATAACCTGTTATATGTTTAGTCAAAGAGCGGTGGAAAGTACAAGGTTTTCGTGAATTACAGCGGTAAAATGGCCCATTTGATTCTCACGGTAAATCCCAACAGAAGTTTTTTTGTTTCCTTTACACGCGATAAGTTTTATTTGATTGACCTCATTTTGTTATTCAACTAAAGATATTTCAAACACTTTAGTGAACTAAGAAAAGACAAGTATATCGTTCTTTTCTTTGATTTATTCTCTACACTTTGTTATAATAATATTTCATTTTTGGTCAAATAAAATATTCATAAATTATGTTTTAAGCCAGGCATAGTTTTGTTAGCACCCTTGTAGTTGGAACATAAAAACTGGTGTAATCAAAATAAGAAATTTGACATTGATCAATGTTTTTATACAGTTCTATTTAGAACTAAATTACGAAACTTCTTTACATTTATGGAAAAAATTACAAAACATACATTATTTTGTTTAATTGTATTATCTATCTCATAGTAGGTGGTTTTTGTTTGAGATTTCACCATGTTTAGACAAATCGTTCATTAGATATGATGATAAATATACAGGGTTATTGGTAGTCAGTGTGAAAAAATTCAAGGCGTTATTATGCATGCAAATTGCACCAAGTATATAGTTTTGCCACAGTCGAGCCCTTTTAATGCCTTATAAAATCTACTTGAAAAAAATATTTCGGAAAATTAAGAAAAAGGGCGCTACAACTTACTTAAGAAATTTTTCTTATGTGTCATACTACAAATTGTCAAATAACACAAATAACTTCCCCACATCTTAAGCTTTAAAATGGTATACTAGAAGTGATCTTTCCTATTCGCCTAAGGGGCAACAATGTTCGTTAAACATAATTATTAACCTGTTTGGGATGAAATAATTATAATAAATACCCATCTTCATTTTAACATTTCCTCTCCGATGAAACTATTTCATTCTTTTATCTTATCTCAGTTATCTACATTTTTAATATTCCTAATCAAATAACAAACATACCCACTTGTACAAACAAATTAGTTTCATTGGATTGCTCCTAAAGCATACCTCAGTCAAGTGAAAGCTACCATGGAATACGCATCACAAGAATATGCTGATATGTGCTTCGTGTATGGCTTTTGTGATGTTAATGCTCTTGCCGATAGAAGGGAATATGAACGTCGCTTCTCGAATCGCCGGATTCCTTGTACAAGAGTGTTCTCATGATTGCATCAGCGGCTTGTGGACTTTGGTACCGTACACAAACGGCATCATGAAATAGATGCTGCATGTGAGGTATCGATGGACGAAGCAATCATTGATACTGTTCACAACGATCCAGGAGTAAGTACTAGAGACGTTGCTAGAGATATTGGCATTTCTAATTGGAAAATTTGGGATGTCTTGAAAAAAAAACTCCTTGCATTTCATTTGCATCCTGTTCAAGCTTTAGAAGAAACTGACTTTGGCCCAATATTTCAGTTTTCCTGGTGGTTGGTTCGTTGTTTACTAGAGAGAGAGTTTTTTTTTTAATTGTCACAACATGCATCACTGGTCAGAACAAAACCCTAGAGCTACAAAGGAAAGGGTATTTCAAAGACGTTTCCGAGTTAATGTCTGGGCTGGAGTCAATTAATTGGCCCACATATCTTTGAAGACACATTAAATGGACCAATGTACTTAGTTTTTTGTAGCACACCCTACCTACCCTCGTAGATGGACTAGATCAAAATTAAAGAGATAGTATGATATTTCAAAAAGATGGCGCTCCTCCCCATTTCACTAACGAGGTAAAGAGATTGGCTTACTCTCAACTACCCTACGTGAATTGGACAAGGCGGAGCCGTCGCATGGCCAGCCAGATCTCCTGATCTCACGCCCATGGACTTCTTTATTTGGAGGTTTCTAAAAAGAGAAGTGAATACTACAGCTGTAGACAGTGAAAAGGAGCTGAGAAACCAATTAACAGTAGCTTAGTTGAGAGAAACATTGTCTTTAAAGTTACAGTTGCTGCAATGAGAAAAAGATCACAAGCATGCATCAGACATGAAGGCAGGCAGTTTGAACAAGACTTTTAAGTTAGTAAAGGTACAGATTTTTTATGACTAGTGCCTTTTTTTGTGTGGTTTCAGTCGAAATAAATACTTTCTATGTTTTGCCCATCGCCTTGGGCCAATAGGCCTGTGCGGCGGTCTAAAGACAACTGCCATACTCCTTCGGCATTAGTAACATAGGCCGGCCAGTGGTGACCGCTCTTATCATTGCCGACAGCCGGAATCGAACCTACAAAGTCCGACTCCGAAGGCCAGCTATCCTGATACTTTGGTATTGGTATTTCATCATAAAACAGGTCAATAATTATGTTTAACGCCCATTGCCGCCTCTTAGACAAATAGGAAAGGTCACTTCTAGTATACCATTTTAAAGCTTAAGATGTGGGGAAGTTTTTTGTGATATTTGACAGTTTGTAGTATGAGGCATAAGAAAAATTTCTTAAGTAAGTTTTAGCGCCCTTTTTCTTAATTTTCCAAAATATTTTTTCAAGTAGATTTTACAAGGCTTTAAGAGGTCTTGACTGTAGCACACTATACTTATTCTGATATAAAATTTTGTGTACTTTCCAAAAAAGTCATAAAAAGTGGCAATATGTTTAGTAAAAGTTGAGAAAAATTAGATTTTCATGGGCAATGTCAAGAAATTTGAAAAAAAAATCTGGAAATTGGTTGACCGTGCAGGCCAACCCTAGAACTTCCCGCTTAGTTTGAATTTTAAACGCTTAAAAATGAGTTTATTTGTTAAAATACCAAAAAAAGAAAATTTGTGAATTTTTAAACAACGATAACTTTTGAATGCGTCGTTCGATTTTCATTTTTAAAAAAACATTCTACGCAGTTTTTAAAGCACAAAAAGAAAATGTACAGGTTTATATTCATTGGTTGATAAATCTGGAAGATATGTTAAAAAAATACCAAAAAACGAAAATTTGTGAATTTTTAAACAACGATAACTTTTGAATGCGTCGTCCGATTTTCATTTTCAAAAAAGCAGTCGACGCAGTTTTTTAAGCACAAAAAATGTATACATGGTTTTATTAAGATTGTTTCGCACGCTTTAAAGTTATTTTTAAAAAACATAAAAATTTCTAAAAAAATTAGGTTATTTTTTTTAATTTCTTCGGATTGGCTCGATGGATTAACTCTCAAATCTAATCAGATCTAAGTTTTGATACACCCTTTCGAATGACATGTCCTAGAATTCATTCGGTTGATTCGTTTTTGAGAAACTGTACGACAAAAATTTATTTACATACATACATCCACACACACACACACACGGTCGGACACCTCGGCGGGAATAGTCAGAATGGCTTCCTGGGACCTCAAAACGTGGAGATTTATCGAAAACTCGACTTTCGAAAATCGGACCGAAATCAATAACTTCCCTTTATTGGTAGCGGGAAGTTAAAAAATCGAAAAATTGCTGTTTCTGGAATGTGGAGTGAGATAGAACTGTCCAAATTACGTAGTTTTGTTGCAATTTGCATGCTTAATAACGCCTTGAAAATTTTCACACTGACTACCAATCACCCTGTATAGTTCAGGGCAGCAAAATATATAGATAGATGCCCCAATCCGGATTTGCATGGATCGATAGAGAAATCAAAGTTAAATGTATATTAACCAAAAAAATATATCAATAAATATATTATACTATGTATTTTTATGAGGATTTTTAGTAACTTTGACGCCCCAAACCCCCTAAAATTTTGAATTTGTTGAAACCCTTTCTTAGGGAGCACATATGGCCCTAGAGGAAGCTACATACCAAATTTCATTCCAATCAGTTTGGTAGTTTTGGAGACGTCGTGATTTATTCAATTTTACCCACCCAAACCCCCCTAAGATTTCAAATTTTTTTAAACCCTTTCTTAGCCAGCACCTACAGCCCTAGATGAAGCTACATACCAAATTTCATTCCAACCCGTTCAGTAGTTTTAGGTAAATCGTGATTTAGTAACTTTGATCCCCCCAAACTCCCCCTAAAATTTTGAATTTTTTTAAACCCTGTCTTATTGAACACCTATGGCCCTAGAGGAAGCTACATACCAAATTTAATTCCAATCCGTTGGGTAGTTTTGGAGAGATCGTGATTTAGTAAATTTGACCCACCCAAAACCCCCCTAAGATTTCAAATTATTTGAAACCCTTTCTTAGTGAGCACCTATGGCCCTAGGGGAACCTACATACCAAATTTCGTCCCAATCAGTTCAGTAGTTTTTGAGATTTCGTGATGAGTCAGTGAGTGAGTGGTATTTGGATTTTATACATAGATAGGATTAAATAATAATAGCTCTAAAGGTACTTGTAATTTTAATCAAATATAGGTACTTTTAATATGCAACGAATTGTGCAGACATAAAAAAAAAACAGAGGAAAAATGAATAACTACATGGTAGGTTTTTATTCATGTAAAATAACCTTTGTTAATCTTAAAATTTGTGGCCACTTTAGAAGATCAGTTGTCAGTCATTAGATCCTTCTTGTCTGATGGAACAAAACCATGTGAAATTTTTTCAAGTATGAAATACGTTTTGTGAACCCTAACTTTTACAATTGGGCAGATTGCTTTACAAAGTTCAGGCCGACCAGTAGAAAATAAACTCCTTTGTTAGAGAACTGAATTAAATCCCTTGTTGAAGAATATTGAATAGTTACAATGGTTATTTGGTTTTTATAGCTAATAAAGGTAATGTAAATATTGAAACTACATTTTACTGTTTTGTATAAACTGAAATAAAGGAAAACTTGAGCATGTAACTTCCAAGGCATTTTAACCTGCTATGAAACTTGGATCCAACATTTTCAGCCTGAGTCAAAGCATGGAGTGGAAACGAACCAGCTATAAGGCAAAATTTCAAAACTACCAATAGCTTGAGAAGTCGTGTTTACTTTGAATGGGGAGTACTACAGGGAAGATTGGAAACAAAAGTAAATCTAGCAATTCTCAGTAAGAGATGAGGTTTCCAGAGTGAGTGCTGTTTCTTCAAGGCAACGCTCATTTGCTCTAGGCTAGGTAAACAACACACTTGAAACCATTCAGAAGTTTTACTTCACCGTCATTTTAGTGATTTGTACCTATCAGTTTTCCATTTGTTTAGACTGAGAGCCGAATTTTCAAGTAGGCTGCAGCCCAGAGCGGCAAATTTTTAGGGGCGCAATTAAAACTTTTGTTTTAACTGAAAATAAATCCTTTGGGATTTATTTAACAACAGAAAATATTTATAAACATTGATGACATGATTTTTATGTTGCTACAAGAAATCTATGTATTTTTTCAATGTTCTACGAAGCAAAGGGCCAGAAGAAGGAAGTTGATAAATTGCATCATAATCGGTGGGCAAGCAATGCTTGTCAAAGTTTACAAAAATCTTGGCAAGAAATACAAATTGCTTTGACATAAATTTCAAACGACACGACAGAAAAAGCAAAGACTAGATGTGACTCTAGAAGAATTCTTCGAAGATTGGAATGAACTCGCTTTTATGGTTTGTTTGTGGAGCACTATTCTTCACAAGATTTATAAAATAAGCAAAGCCATTCAAAGTGAAACTGTACATGTTATGATGGTGAGAAGTTTGTATGATTCTCTGGAAGGTTATTTTACTGAGCAGAGAAACCACTGTTCATTACTTTGAGGAATTGTCCATGGATAAACAATAAATATAGACTACGTAAAAGACAGCAAAATATGTTTCTATTGATAACAGACTCTTTTGTTGGTGAGTTCAAGAAGAGATGAATAGCCTAACAAGTTTTAAGGAAGGTTTTACTTCTTATCTCGCTTGTATGAAAACAAGAAAGATGAGGAAAAAGGAAACTAATCTCTACCAAATCCAAACAAACGATTTGGATTTTGATTTCGTTGAAGAGTACTTCCAAAAGTACTGTGTTGCAGGTGAAGGAATTTAGTCCCAGCAAAAAATTGTTGCAAGGAATTTCAAAATTTCTGTGTTGTAATTCCCTAGAAGATGTGTACCCGAATTCGGATATAGCCACTAACAATAAGACTGTGCATACCTGCTACAAATAAATTGTGCTGGAGAACATAGTTTTTCTTGCCTCAGAAGAGTTAAAAACTATCTACGAACCAGCATTTATGAAGGAAAGTTGAATTCACTTTCTTAACTATTACCAATTAATTCTGTAGTTGTATAAAACTATACTAAATACACAACTAAAGGGAGCGGTAAATGAGATCAAGCCTACAGGAGGCAAACTCCTAAATCCGGCCTATTTAGACCCAAGAGAAGGTCTTGTGAGCAATAAACATACAAAGGCATCCATGCGAGACATCAAAGGCTTCAAAATCAAAACATAGAATATTTTGCTGCAGGTATAAATAAGCTGGTTGGGACAAGTATATAAATGTGTAGATGAGGATTGTGAAAAGTAGCCATAGTTCTACTCATTTCCAAATAAAGTATTGTGAAAGTACATCCATTTAACTCTTTACTTATTGAATGATGCTTGTATTTAAACTATTTAAAGTATATATAAAATTTAGGATTGACACTCAAGAAAGGGTTAAAATAGTCCCTTAATATATTGTAGGAGAGAATCTCTGCTATTCCAGTTTGGGAGTTATTGTTAAAATAATAGAGAATTGGTGATAATCAGTGTAATCATTGCGACTGTGATTGGCTCGAAAGAGTTGACATATATAAATATTTTGGAGTTATGTTTGACCACCAATTAAAGTGGAATGGGGGCATATCTCATTTATCAAAAGTAAAGTTTGTTAATTGACCTATGTATGTATGTACTAATACAGTTTGCTAGTATTTTAAAATACTGGGTTAAATTAACAAGGTTGGAATAAGCGTTTGTGTATTCCATATTTCAGTTTGGTATGCGGGTAAACCTCAGTTTGAAAGCAAAAATCTGTCCTAAAAGCAATTTTGTGTAAGTCTTTAATGTAACCATCTGATATGCTCTTCAAAAATATTCAAGTTTTAGATATAAGGCAGTTACATTAAATCTATTGTATATATATTCAAGAACAAAAGTAACCAGTATTATTACCTCACAATTATGTATACAAGATAAGAATTATATGGCTAAGGCATTGTATCGGAATGTGTCACTGCAATTGAAAAACACAAATTTGTAGGTATGAGTTTGAAAACCTCCCAGGTATAATTGCAGTTAATTCTAATATATATGAGTGTATAATCAGGATGTATGAAAGCTTATGTGTTTGGGGTATATGGATATGTGTGGGTTCAGTTGTCATATGTGTGAAGTTGACTATAATATGCAATCGGCCTATGTTCCTCTTATATAGGAAAGCCTAAAGCACTAGTTTGTACATTTTATATTTAAAGAAATATTAAGTCACTTTGCTTAGCCATTATTAGTAGAACAAACCATGATTTCAATTTTCTCATTCCTGCAGCACCTTATATCAGGAGATTGGACCTATATCAGGCGGCACAAATCAAGTCCTTTGGGCAATAGCCAATAGGAGAGCAGTATAGTGCGTTGACTATACAAACAGCACCATTCATGAAGCACAACCAAGCTTTATCACAACAAAACTTGACTCATGGCGGCTTGTATAGACCATTTCTTAGTTCTAATGGTAGTAAGTCTTGTTACTACTACTAAGAGGGCACATACTAAATATTAAAGGAGGAGCGACATTTACCCCACTTTTAAATATTGGATTAAATTGATTTAATTTATAGAAAACCTGTTATAAATATAGTCAAACTTGAATCGTGAGAAAATATTTCTAAGAATAAATACACAAAACACATTCTCACAAAAATATGTTTATTTTTCAAACATATTGCTTTGACACAGTCATCATCCTCAGTGATATTTAAGAGGATTCTGTACCTGAATGAAATTCTTGTTTTATGACGCAATAGTACTGCTTTTAACGTCCCTACTAGGAGTAGTTCGTAGATAAGTCACTAGGGGTGAAGCACACGACATTACCATTGACTATATAAGTACTGTATATGTAATATATGTAATACTTACATAGTCAATGACATTACCCAAGGTCACATTAGTGTGGCCTTGCATTACCCCTCCCACCGCTGAATTTTGTTAACAGTTTTGTTGCAAGTTACAAGCTTTTCATTTCATTTCTTTTGTGCAAACACGCATAGCTGCCTGG
>JAGFPH010000004.1:2415018-2443073 GCA_018207615.1 Philaenus spumarius
CCCCCCCCAAACTCCCCCTAAAATTTAGAATATTTTCAAATCCTTTCTTAGTGAGCACCTATGGCCCTAGAGGAAGCTACATACCAAATTTCATTCCAATCCGTTCGGTAGTTTTTGAGAAATCGTGATGAGTGAGTCAGTGGGTTTTGGCTTTTATATATATAGATAGTTTGGCTATTATTATCAAACTCGGAGTGCGGTTGAAAGAAGGGTAGCTTCACTCACACGCACGCGTTGAAGACTGGAATAAACTTCTGCAATAACATTGAACCCATTTTCGAGTTGAGATAATAAGGCGTGATTGATAATGTAAGGTACTGGGAAATCAGTTTTTTTTAAATACATTTTGGATGAAAACTACTTTTTTATCTCTGCCGAAACATTATTAAAGAAACGTACTTTAAAACTGTATAATTTTCTACAATATCGATAGTCATAGTGAACTTTTATTTCTAATCAAACATCAGTAAAATTTAGCCTTCCTCTTATGGAAAACTTATTTCTTTCTTTTAATATTAAAAAATTGATTTATAGAAATAATTATTTTTTAAGAGGTTTATAAGCAATGAAATATGTAATTATATGATTTGATAGTGAAGTTTAACTTTATTTAAGGTGTTATTCATCATATAACGCCGATTTAAACTATGTTCCTATGTTAAAAGCCAACCCCAAGCGGCTGGCTGGCTGGCTGAGTGCAGTGCCCTCTTAAGCTGCAAATAAATTATAACTGGATGAATAACTTGGTTATCACAAGTTATAATTTGGTTGTAGCTCAAATGTCACTGGAGATGACACCTTTGAAGTTGAAACGTGTTTTGACGAATAAAAATATTTTTTGTGAAAATTGTATTGTTTTTAACCTTAGAAAACAACCTTTTATATTTCAGATTGAACTGCGTTCACCGAATTTGGACTCTTGTTCAATTTAAACTATTCATATCATGGCTATTTTAAAAATATTTATAAAAATATTGAATTTTTTTTAAATAGCCATTCTGAACAGCCATTTAACTTCCTCAACAAGTGATAGATCCGAGCAAGTTCACATTGTCGAAACACCCATCTCTAAATTATGTAAATGAAAGGCTGAGAAGCCTAGGGGTACAAGCGACATTTTTTTAATAATGGAGAAGTGCTGAAATTGGCTCTTCAACACTTTAAAATGTTTGTGGCCAAGGAATATAACTGT
Organism: Philaenus spumarius; assembly: GCA_018207615.1. NCBI lineage: Eukaryota > Metazoa > Arthropoda > Insecta > Hemiptera > Aphrophoridae > Philaenus > Philaenus spumarius. The sequence goes on from JAGFPH010000004.1 coordinate 2,416,211, forward strand.
AAGTCTATCATGTCGATGAGATCTAGTGGCGAAAAAAACTACTTCGTAGAAGTTTAGCTTAGAAGCCAAGGGATACATTTGATGCAAGTCGCTTTACTTTACATAGGTAATTTACTTGTAACTTATGTTTTATTACATAACTTCAAATTCCTGTTAACACATTCACTGCGCCGCAAATTTTGTATTTCCTATGCTAGGAGCTGACCTATTTTTTATATTTATGGTCTAAATGAGTAGAAATTACTTTATTTTTGAACATTTCTTCGTAATTATCACTTATATTTTAAAGCGAACGCACATGTGCACATAGGCTTATTTTTAAGCACATAGCACGCAATGCTCGCTGTATTGAAAATTCCGCCAATATGGGGGTAGGCGTGCGAAGCACGCAATGCACTGTGCATCGGCCGCTTCTCATAGTGTTCAGTGTCAAGCTCCCATGTTCGTCCTTAGCAGTTAACGTGTTAACAGCCCAGGGGTACAATTGACAACTTTTATCAAATGTTGCCTGATGAAAATCAAATTAATCTTTGATATTATGTTAGTCTAGAACCTAGCAATTAAAAATATACTAGTTTTAGTGATCGTGGTTTTACCTGGATTTGATTATAACAGTTTAACTTTAAACAGAGTTTTCTCAAAACTAACTTCACTACACTTATACCCATTGGCTTCTCAGCCTTTCAAATATGTTTCATTTAGGAATTATCATTTGAAATATTAGTTGGTTACTATTTAAAGAAAAATACATATTTTATACTATAGTAAATGTTAATATTTCATAATACTGCAATATTAAGATTAATTAAAAAGCTTAGTTCATAGTGCAATATGTGACAAATATTCAAAACACGAAGAGAAAAAGTGATGAGAAATAGATAGGATGATCTATTTTTTAAACCATTCACTTTATATGTGAATTCTTGATATATATATATATATAATTTGTTTTACACTCTTTTCTTTTATGAAGTTGAAACATGCTGGAATTTGATATTTCAAGACCCTTCTGTCACTTAAACTCGCAAATATAGAATTTTGTTTATTATGGGAACTAAAATCTTAAAATTAATCATCAAAAGTAAACTTTTCTAAATTACTAATAATTTTTAACGTCTGTTGAAAATGAATTAGCAAAATGGTAGAAATAAATCAAATAAACACATATATTTTTAAGACTGTTGTTTATTTTTAAATTTTACAATATTTAAAAGTATCCAGTGAATAACTCCATATTTTTTTAATTAATAATAACATTTAAAATAGCATTTATAGAATACTATAATCTAAAACTGTCTGAAATATTTTTCCATTCCTTCGACTGTTTTGTTTGGCATTAATTTATAAATGCAAACGCTACATACATAAAAATATTATATACATTAACTGACAATGTTTTATTTATGTAAAAATATCATCAACTTTGAATAAACTCTAGTACTCAAATCTACTAAGGTACATTCTTCTTGTTGGAACCAACGTTAATAAAATATTTAATAATAGAACTTTTATTCAATTTAAATTATTTTTATTTTCTATGGGAAACTTTGTAATGAGCTAACAACTTTCAAGGGGAGAAAGAATTTTAAACTATCGACTTTTGGAATCTATAATTCCAAAGAAATAACATTGCAATTTGACCCGTTAAAAATCTTGAGGCACTGTACACTCACAATATGTTCAAGAAGTAGATAGCAAGAATGTGTTCCCATAGAGAACTAGGCTAAGCAAAAAAACACTAAATTACTACATTGAAGTAAAACCTAATAAATATTCTAATAACCAATACAGACCTACTTGTTAATTAAAGCGATCTCGTTTGCGAGAATAAAAGTCTTTTCTGAAGAAAAAAACTTATAAGGAACATCATATATAATTTATGTTTTAAAAAGGTATCACATTGTTTTGGTCATTAATAAATAATAATAATTTAACTAAATAAAATAACGACTCGCCAGTCATTTAAGTTGGCAGTGAAAAGTTGTTAGTTTGGCAGTGTTGGACTATCCAACTCGTCGTTATAGGTCAGTAAAGGCTATAAGAATACATCTGTTCAACTTTTTTTGGAATGACATTATGTATTGTTAAATAAAATTGCATTTCAGGAGAGAAAAATTATATTATATGAGTGGTGACAAGAAAATACATTTCAACTTACATTAAATCTACAAATAGAGCTGCATGGTACAACCTTAACATTCATAATTTTATCGAAATACAGTTAACATTAAAGTTAGAATTCTTAGCAAAAAATTTACTTCAACAATCTATCAAATAGAAGATATAAAAACCTTTTCTTCGCACCGCTATCAGTCTCAATTTGTTCCTCTCGTAAAGTTAATTCAAAGGCCATACACAGCAAATGTTTAACTCGGACTAACAAACCACCGAGTGTTAACGTTCTCTTAAAATCATCAGTTTGGTACATTAAAAACATTAAACAGCTGCGCACATTAAAGTGATTTGTAGAGTGCACAGACATCGAAACATCCAGTGTGCAACATTTAAAAATATCCCTTGAATACATTTTGTACTGCATCAATACATTATTGACATTTATGTTTTGGCTTACAAATGGAAATCTGATAAGAAAATTTCACGAGTTTTGTGACGGAACAATCCAATATACATAACGGTCCTTCACAAAACTCTTGAATCAAAACAATATATATAAACATAGACAAAAATTCCACTGTTGAAAACTACAAACCAGTAAGTACAATAACAATGCAAAGGAATCACATCGTTTCTTAAAGCAAAAAAAAGAACAATACTCTACATTGTAGAAGGAAAGAAAATATAAACACAAAAAAAGAGGAAATAAATAAATTATACACAATAAGTTCTTCTATATACAAAGTCATGAGAGCTGCGAAGTATATACAACTATTTACTTGCACATGGCAGTGACAGCCGGTGCGATCTCCGCGAAACACAACTAAAAACATTTTAGTCCTGAGATCATTCCGTTTCATAATATATATATATTTATTTATAAACATTTTTTTATAGTAAAATAAAAACTATAAAATGTACAGAGCTGTTGTCTGCGAACATTCGAGCACAGACATTTAGTTTTCACTTCACCTTTTTTTTTCTTAAACAGGTATTTGCAACATCTTTTACTAGGCGACTTTTAATATTTCTATCTACAAAATCCCTAATTGAGCATATTTATATTGCTATAAAGTATAAATAAAACAGTAACACTGTAATCGTTGGTGATGTGTGTGTATAAAGTGATGTGTTGTTTTGTAAAATTACAACGATAGAGCTCAGCTATCATTTATGGTAACAAAAACTGTTTGCGTAAAGTTGGCGAATAACAACAGAAAATTTTATAGTTTATGAAAAACATTTATTTACATAGGGATTTACTCTAGCTGGACAATACAACTAGCTTCATGTACAAATAGCAATGCTGCCTAAACTACAATATATATTATATGGTAAAAAATGTCTACAGACATACAATAATTTGAAACTAAATGTAGAACTAATATTTCAATTTGAAAATAAACATGACAAAAAAACAAACAATGTGCAAATTATGTTACTGGCTTAATTAATTTTGTTGTGAACTTTAATTAAATTAATGTTAATTTATAAATAAACAGTATTATTTTATAAGGAAAATTATTTAAATTTTTTTACAAAAAGCCAAATATTTAGAAACAATTTTTTTTTTAATATTGTTATTTAATAAACAAACAGTTGTTACATGCCAACTATACCAAACATATAGCATACAATATATTAATTAAAATATTTTACTTTTAAATTCTAGTCATTTAGTTTCCAATAACTAGAATTATTTTTCACAGACTTCAATACGATAAATACAAATATTGCAACTAGCATTGAGCATAAAGTTTTACATCACAAAAGAAAGATGTTGCAAAACCTTATAAATATTCACAAAACATTTTCTTTGTTAAATTCTTTGAATATTTTTTTCCCAAGCAACATTGGAACTATATTACAAATAATTAAATAGAAAAATAACAGCTTCAAGTTTAAAACTTTGAAAAATTCAACTTTAAATATTCTTAATTAAAAAAACTTCTTTACGATTCGTTGACCCAAGACACTTAGAAAACAATGGCTTATACAAAGTCCAGCTATAAGTGAGCCCCAGCTTACATTTTTTAAAACGTAATAAAAAAGAAATCACTTTTAAAGAATTGGTAAAAAAATATTGACAGCCCTTGCGACAGAAATTATTTTGGGTTTTGTGGTAAACATTCTGTAACTTGCTGCAATGGTGAGCTTTGGAAGGGTCATGCTCCTGTACAATCGATCTCAACAATGTCTTTAGGCACATCAACAAACTGATACACAAGTCGTTGGCCGTCAACTTTGGCCAGAATTCCTCGTTGGTAGTAATATCTAAACAAAAAAGATAATATTTTATACAACAGAAAACACGATAGGCTATAAATTATATTTTTTATAAATAATTCTAAAAAAAAAATTATTCCAAAAAATACTAGTTGATAAAGAATTTCAAATAAATGTTTTCAGTTAAAATTAGACATGGTTAATAGACTAAAATAAATCTCAATAAAAATATTTTGCTTTTAGACAACATTTTTATCAAAGATATAAAAAACACTCCCTCTATTTTACATTTATAAATAAAGCAAAACTTGAATAAAAACACTTTTTTAACAAACGTGATTTATGTCTTGAGAAAAAATGAGATCATTTAATTTTCAAGTATAGTAAAATAATTATTCATTGTTGATCATGAAAATAACAAAATATAACCAACGGGAATTTACCTGAGGGCTCGTCCCATTGTCTCGTAGTTCATATCAGGTTTGTTCTTGTGTAGACCCCAAAGCCTTGACACTGCTTTCGAGTCGACCAACTTAAACACGCCTTTTTCCCTATTCGTCCACTTGATGTACCTTGGGCAGTAATCCCTATCTTGAAGAAGCTTCAATAAGAACTCCCACAAATATGTAGTTGAACCTAAGACAAATATTAATAAATTATATAAGGCGTTTATTAAAAATGAAAAGGCTTAAAACATAATAATAGAGAGAATATAACTATCCAACTAGACAACAAAAACCAAATGATAAAGCGAGAACTAAAATTTTAAAATATAACCCGGAAGTTTTGTTTTATATCTAAGATTTTTTTAAAGGAGTGAAAATGTTGATTGAGGGCTGAATTACTAATTCTCTATCATTCACTTTAAAGTTTTATAGTACCATTTCTAATTACTAACTGGCCCTTTTATATAAGTAATACTTACACATAATTTGATTTTTTTAATTACATGTAGGTTACATAGTGTTCTTTGGCTTTTTACTAAAAGTAAGAAATAATCCCTTGAGGAATCAATATTAATTAAGCATATAGTAAAAGAAATTTAATATACAGTGAATACTAACTAAGATTAACTATTTTAAAATTACCCTCTCTGCTCTTTCTTTTGGCACCAGGAGGTAATGGTTCACCACTCTTAATCCTCTTTATCTTCTTCTTAGATCGCTGCTGGAACCCAAGTTCAAGGAAATAGAGATCATCATAACTACTTGATGCAGCAGCTTGGATGACAGATGTTGGCGCAGCCCGAGGTGGGGATGGTGCTGATGGGGTGGCAAAATAATGTTGGCTGCTAGGTGGAGGTGGCATGTATCCATAACTCTCTGATACTGCTACAAAACAAAAAGAAATTGTTATTAAACAACTACCGAATTTATACAAATATTTCAGACAATTTCTGGCACAGCTAAAATTTATCAGAAAAATCTACTACCGGTACACTAAATTCAAACAAAATAATTGATATTTTACACAATTCAATAAGACTACATACCTATCATAAATATTTCACAATTATACATTTAGCATACTTAATTAAGACACATTGAAGAACTTTGTTTGCATATTAAATATGTGTAATTGAAGTAGCAAACGAAAGGGGGGATGTCTTGGTCTTGACATTTGAACAAACATAGCTCATGACTTCTAAAAATATCAGCACTCATTGCCAGGATCCCTAACCTCACTCACATGCATTCCCAACTCCCAGGTCCAGGCAAACAGACCTTCAGCTAACTTTGGACTGTGTGAATACTTATTTATAAATAGCTAATCGAAAACATCCTGCCTCACAATTTAACTAAACCTTGAATTTCGCTTTCATCTTTACAAAACTTAATAAAGGATTATTTTAGATGAACCAAGAAAATGTTTTTGCTATTTAAAAATTGTGTTGAAATAGACCTACTGCATTTTCAAATGGATATTTAAAAAAACATTTAACAGACCTATCAGATCTGGAAACTTTAAACATTGTGAGAGCAGCATACTTAATTTAAAAGGTCTATAGAATTAATAAAAAGAGAATTTTATTTTCATAGATAAAAAAAATGTATTGGGACTAAGACTAAATCCAACACTATTAAAAGCGTATTAATAAACTTTAATCTTGCTGAGTAAGGAGGAATTATTTAAGAATAATAACAAAACACTAATTCTCACACACCTTTGCGGTACATGAACTACAACTTATAACTGTAACTGAGTTATAAGTTATTACTTGAAGCTCATGTACCACTGAGGATGACGACTTCGTCGTTGAAAAGCATATGTGTATGATAATTAGTGTATTGTTATTTCTCTTAAATTTAATTAAAAGTATAATTTATTTCAAATAATGTATTTTAGCAAGTACCTACAAATTGAATTCAAAATGCGCCTTGCAAGCCAAATTAATAAATACAAATTGGTAACAAAAATGCAAAATTTAGGTTTAAAAGTATTTTAAATAAAAACTGCAAGTTGCAATAATAGTGGGAAGTGTTTGGTGTGTGCTATGAAGGTAGCGGATCTAGCAGTGAGAGTGTTGGGACATGGCAAAACGCCAACACGAACATCACTGACCAATCTAATGTCGCAACCTTGAAGTCGGTCATTGCTGTTTCCCTACCCGTGTAGTTCGTTGTAACGTCGGTAGAGCGCTCCATCACTACTTTTGGTTTCAATATTATTCCGTCTTTTCCTTATTCCAATCCCAGTACCTCTAATTATTTTTTACTGCAGTGTTTTCGTCTTTATTTTACGAGTTGCGAAGCAATTTAATTTAGTCAAGTATATTAGCCTACATAAATAGATGAGAAAATCCTGAATTTAATATATTTAATTGTATTTTAAAATAGCGACTGTTATGTAATTATCGATATTTCACTGTAGGCTTATAATGTGAAAATATAAGTTTACAAAACTACTTATTTTTAATTTTCAACAACTACAATTTATTGCTTAAATGTTTTCTGAAATACCCGACGAAGTTATTTTAGCGCCAGTTATTAAATAACTTGTAAATCAAGGGCAATCACCCCTCCTCTTTCAAGATAACGTTATCTTCTGCAGGTGTTATCTCTACAATGTGCACTTCAGACAATACAAAAACTGTCAACTCTTTAAAATATAAAGTAAGTCCTTTTGCCATTTACTTCACAAATACTTTTAACTTTAAAACAATACCAATAAAAAATATATTTGTGGGTGATGCTACCTGGCAAAAAATATTGCATTTGAATAGCAATATAAATCAACAAAAATGTCATTATTATATCGGAGTTAGTTTTTAAAATCACAATCTTTGTATTAAAAAAATAAACGTAATTTAAAAGTGTCCCTGTAAAAAATGCAAAAAACCGACGTAAATAGTATGTGTGGAACGTCAGAGAGGAGCGGTTTGTCAGTTGTTGCGTAGGTCAGGTCACTCGGCAACAAAACTGATACTCATATAAAAACGAACAAAGTTAAGAAATAGCAGTCTCGTGAAATTGAATATTCTAAAACCTAACCAGGATACCAAGCACAGCGAAATTGCGTTGCTTTCTAATGTATTTGAAGAAAACAAACTTCCGGGTTCATTTATAGATTTTAAATAGTTGGCGCGAGCTCACACGTAGGTAGCCTACCAATAATAACCTGCACCCGGGTTTATGTTCCCTAGGATTTTATACACTTCCATTTTACGAGCAACATTAAGACTCACCAGGGTGCAGAACTAATACATTATTTCAGAAAGATTAAAGATATGATATTGAAGGTAACTTTAAAAGGTTTTTAGATGTTTGTTACTTGATGAATTCCTTATCTTTCACTGTAAGCGTTGTAATAATGATATATTATATAATTTGTAATGTACAGTATATATAAATAATTAAAATATGACAACTGAGTTGTTGGACGAAACTAGAATGATAGGTTCATAAAAATAGAAGAAGCCGATGATAACCGCCAAGGTTTTTCGCCTTAATACAAAAATATATAATACAAATAGAAGAACTAATGAGTTATAATATTAATAAATTTAATAAGTAGGCCTACTGATTTTAAATGTTTGTTGAATATTGGTCTAATAACATTATCGGTTTATCTATATCAATTGACCGGTGGTAGTCTATTTAACCATAAATAACCAAATTATTTTATTGGAACGGTGAGTTCCTGCTGTTATGTAACGCGATGTAATAGTTTCTGTATGAAAGGATTGTATGTTTGCCAGTACAGGATTGGTCGACTGAAGGTCACAAGTGTTGCTTATTTCCTGGTCATTGGCTCGTCCCGTCTGGCTACGACGCCATTTTGCTTTCTCAAGGTAACGCGCCGAGCAGGACCCCATTTCCGCCCGCTAACCTTTCCTAGCCAAAACCTATTTACACTGTAAGTACACTGTTGAGCTAATATAACTAAATGGAGAAGTATAATGTACCGTATTATAAAAATTATAAATAACACCGCTTATAATATTATTAAAACCTTACGCAGTAGTGCCGAGAAACAAAGTTAAAAACGTAATTTATTCAAATTTGAATACGATTTCACGTTCGCTGAACTGAAGAGGGGCAAAAGTATAGACATATTTTTATAGTATTGAGATAAACAAAATGTTCAACCAAATGAAATTCCTCAAGTACAAGGACCAGCATTGGACTTTTTGCAACCTACTTTCCCAAAAGAAATATTATACATTAATAAAGACGCTTTATATAGCATATTTGAATGTCCGCATTTGTTGGTTTGCATAGAATTCATCAAATGAAATTTTCAAATTTAATGGTGTTGACAGATTTAGGAATGTGTTTCAGATGAATACAGTTATGATTTCTTCCTTATTATGTTTTAATTAGATTTCGGAATGAGATATTCACAATAATAAATACAAAGCTATTAATTAATCAAAAACAATGTATGGAATCTGTTTTATAAGTACAGACTTTGTTTCCACAAAAGAAATGGTTCCACATTTAAATTGATCCTCAATTAATGTTGTGCACTTTTTCATTTCTTGAACCATGATATTTATTATGCATTTAGATAATAATTATAAAACAACAATGCAGAAAAAAGAATACAAAATACAATTTCAATGCCATCTTGACAAGATTGGGAACATTGACTTGAGTGAACTTGAACTTTATGAGATCAATGTTAAGCTATCACTGATAAACATAGATTTTAGATGTCTGTCATGGTGCAATTTTCATTCATATAATCAGTAAACTAGATTTTACACATACTGCATCACACATTTACAACATTGTACAGAATTCAGAAATTGATATTAAATATTAAAATGAAGATTTGAACGAAAACGAATAATCCCTGAATAGGAAATTATTACTTGGACATCATGTAAAATTTCATAGCAGGTAAAATTTCTTTTAATTATAAACTGTGGCACTCAGGTGAAACTTGAATTTAAATATTTTACGGTAGTAGAAAATGAATTTACTAAGACCACTCATTTTTAATATGTAGTCTACTAGAATTAAAATATTAATCTACTTAAAAATGAATATTAGCAATTAAGAAAATAGAGCGCGCATTTTACATGTCAACTATTTTGCAATATCTAAACTGTTGCTTTATGAATATTGATTTGATTTTAAAACAGAACACAAGTTATGTTGTTCTGTTAAAGACTATGTTAGGCAACCAAGAAACAAAACTTTAGTAAAAACTTGTGTATAAGTAGCACATTTAAATATTAATTAAGTCATAATTAAGATGTTAAAATTTACTAAAATCACGCGATTAAAAAACTATATCCCAATTATTTATATTTGATTTCAACGTTGTTATAATATTGTTCTCCCTCCTATTTTATTTACAATAATTCCAGGTAGTACATAGCCTTAAAAGGAATCATTACTTTTCATGCGGTTGTTCTTGAGAATAGCCAGGATTTATTCCTTGTAAAATCCCCCAGCTATTTACGTCACCCCCTTCTACCGCAAAACGTGAATGTGAAGGAGGAAATGATCTTGACCTTGGGAAAGTCAGTGTGTCGTTGCACCGGACTCCGCTAGTCCGCCATTTTGTTCCTAACCTATCAATAATAGCACCGAGTGAGAGTGAAGTCGCCTTTTGCCAACTGTATGCATTTACGGGAATAGCATAACACGACCACTAGAGCACTCTATCCGTCAAACTAGAAATTATTGATGTCAGAGGACAGTGATTTATAATCTATATTTATTTATTGTATTACAAATAAATAATAATAAACAGTACCTACTTAAATAAAAAGTTCACGTTTGTATAAATTAAAAACTGTCTACTTACTTGTTAGTAACGTACGTTTTAAACTTAATTATAGTTAGGCTTATGCTAGTTTTACGAGCGTTGGCTACAGTTCATTTTTACTATTTAATCAAAATTCCCAATACACAACTGTATGTTACGGTCAAACAGACAAATTGGTCAGGATTATTGATGCAATTATGTTTCCCAATTAATTTATAATACTGTTACAAATTCAAATAAAAATCTGTTAACCGTTTGTAAGAGTAAGATTATATTTGTGATCACTTTCCACTTTCCTAATTGTTAGGGAGGAACGTAGTGGTCAATAAAATAACAACACAATTATTATTACCGTTTAACAGTCAACTTGAGTATATATGAAAGACCTAATAATTTTAAAATTGTAATAACTTTAAAAAAACACATTTTGTGAGATAGTATTTTTGAGTTTTAATATTAATATTTTTAAGTAAGAAGTCTACACCATATTACAATAAAAGAAGTAAAACTATTTGCGTGAAAAAAAATCTTGAGGCGTTTTGTAAACCTAATTTAATTGAGAAAGTATAATTCTTAAAATATACCATTGTTTAATGAAACACATAAAGTGTATACAGAAATAACACAAGTAAAAGTAAAGTAACCTCCTTGTAATAGAAATACGTTTATCTCTTGAAGCCAGAGAAGAAACGCAATAAAGTTTCCTTTTGCAAATGTAGTTAAAAATAGGATTAGCAGTGCAGGTCTGGCCTTGAGGGGGCCTCAACCCGGCAATCCCCCCTCCTCTTCCCTTCTGTACTTCGGATTGCCTACACAACACATTTGTTATTGGCATATGAAAATTTCATACAAGCAAATTTATTCCTCAAAGTGAAATTAATTCGAAATCAAAGTTGAATATGTATCATTTAAACGGACTATATTTGTTAAGCAGTTGTGGCGATACGAAATTATTCAGTTAGGTTGTGTAAGGTTAGATGTATAATTTTGGATGTAAATTAGATAATTTGTGTTTGAGAAATTATAGTTTAGGCAATGCCGGTTGGTTTTATTCGCATTCGGAAATAATGAAAATTTGTTACAACATATTTGTAATTGTTTTTGCTTGGTTAAATTTAGTGTTAATTTCACTTACTTGGCGGCCTACTGATGTTGTGTTGAGGGTGTTGGGTTTGACTCCTAATAACTTGGTGGTGGTAGTAAGGTGCCAAGAAGTGAGGTGGATACAGACTCGAAGGGGACTCGGGCGATCTCCAGCACGTCGTCACTGAGAACAGAAACAAAACATGGTCAAACAGGCGCTCTCAAACATCAATTCAGATACAAGTAGGCCTAACACGTGCTATAATTTTGAACCATATATTATATAACATTATACAACATAGCACACGCCTTCTCGTCTTTATTCTTATAAAAAAAGTAGGCCTATTATTTGTTCCAGAGTACAAATAAATAAATATAGGCCTAATTATTAGACCATATTAAATAATTAATTAGTAATTTTATAGTTCAACTATAATTTGAAAACATTTTATATAAAACTTATCCCCACCGCCAACAGAAGTAACAAAGAGTAAATTTGGATTAGGAAACAACCAAAAATGTTTCGCCTTTTTTTAAAGTCCTGGTGGATGCATACCAAAAGCCCTTCCTCCTAGAGCAGACTGCTTCCGGGCGACCTGTTCAGCAAAGAACATCACAACATCAGAGTAGATGTCATCATAAGCTCCAAGATTGAGGGGGATGATAAACACCCACCCAAGTTATAATAAACAGGTAGACTGCCCAAGCAGGAATTTCTACATATTTCAATCAGCACTAAAAATTCGATTTAAGGTATTTTTTTAACAATTCTGACCATAATTGATAACAATTTCATATCTAGGAATTCTGTACTGTCAGGACTACAACGTTTTTATTGTATATTATTATCTTACTTATTCTTTTAAAAGTTTAGTATTTCAAATAAGTCACCAAACAGAAGTAAATGTATCAAATTCGTTCAATAATTTTGTAGTTACAATTTATACTACACTTTACTTATTTAAGAAAACCCCTATTACTAACCCTGGATCTTCAGGTCTTTTCTTGTAGTGTAATAAATAAGTGTACAAAATAAAAAAGGATAAAACTAAAACATAGAAATTTTCTTAAACACATGCACAAAAATTAAAACTAAAACAACTATCATAAAATAAAACAGAACTTTAATTTAGGAATAAAATGGTATTTCAAGTTACAACATTTATACATTGATCAAACTTGACTGGTGAGATAAATTCATTCAAAAAATAATAAAAAGTTTTTTTCTCCCAAAAATACATTTATTATTACAAGTACAAGTCGAATAGCGTCGTTGTAAAGCTTCTAACAAATACACTTACTTTTTGTGAGAAATTCTGTCATTTTATTACTTTTAGAACAAAAATCTTTCTTTTTTTTTATTCTATACTCAAATATTTAGATTATAGCTTTTACAATTAGAGTTAAGTTCAAGATATTTATTAAAAAATGTAAAGAATACAATACATCAAATATTTAGTGATGGTCTAAAAGGGCAGTCTACCTGTTAGAAAAACAAAACAAAATAAAGCTACAATAAGGAAGTATGATTGTATCTAACCTTGCTGGGAGCCCGCGTGGTTGACAGAACTTCCCGAGTTTGGTTGTAACCTGGCTCTCAACTCGTCGTTCGATGTATGCCCACTACTGCTAGAATCTACATCTGAGACGCCAGAATCCGCCGGGCTTGGGGGTAGAGATCCTGTCAACAAAACAAAACATTAGTACAATTATTAATACAAGTTATACTAACTGGAGGCTCTGTTACAATATTCACCATACGGAGAAATGTTAGGCCTAAACATTCATCGTTCAACTATCCTGTAAGGTTTATTTTAAAGAATTTATAAGCCCATATCATATTTTTTAAATGTTTAAATGGATAAGTGATTAAATAAAATTGAAAAACTCAAGCATTACTTAAAATTAGCTGTACACTCATTTGTCGTAGGTAGGTGAAGTAGGCTATAACCGTCATTCAGCTCCTATTGAATTTAAGTTTTACTGAAACCATAATTTTACTGTTCAGGATATCAAGACGGTACTTTTTGTCGGAGGTTTACATTTGACTTGCCCTTACAATGGGGTAAAGACATCGCAGGTTGAACCATCAATTAGATTACACTAAGGGACGCAAGACAGAAAGGGGCGATACAGGTTTTGTAAGGGTTGCATCCATCAAACGTCTAGATGAGTGACGATGGCCTGTCAGGCACCCTTATCCGTTATTGACCAGTGTCCACTAAAAGGGTGCTGAGCCCTTTGGGAAAAATAAATTCCTCTGTAGTTTTCGACAGCTTTATCACTATGGCCTACTAACAATGGTTAACAATACGTACGGTGTAGAACTATAGTTGGCCTTTTATAAGAGGGTTGGATTGAATATAAAAACGTTAAAACATCATAAGGCGGATATTCTAGGAATAAACTGAATAACAAATTGATCATTCTAAGAAAATAAATCCTCCAAAAAGAATTAATTATAAAAATAAAATAAACTGTTAGTTAAATTTCAGCTGTCTTAAATAAATCTCAATTTCTACGTAGAAGCAGAAGTTTAATTAATCTCTTTAATTTCAGGTTTTAAAATGTAAACCATTTTTGGTATTTTTTAATGTACATATTAAGTGTTGGTGAAGAACATTTGCAACATATTCAAAGGTTAATATTTAATCCTATTTTCATACAACTATTTTGAAACGAATGCTAACTTAGATGAACCAAGAATTATATCTATTGCAACATAGAAAGCAAACATCATTTTAATAGGCTTATATATTCAAGGACGCTAGCTGATGTCGCACTTCCGCCAGGACCAAAATGATGTAATAGCGTCCAACGTAAGTTAATACGTGCTAGATTTAAAAACAGGAAGAACGATAACACAATGTTATGTTTGTGTTTGTTTTGTAATACTTACGAACAAAGTCGACAATCAAATAATTATCACTAGTTCTAACTGAACTCAAGACCTGTGACTATGAACAAATATTAGTTTTGAAATAATCACTACTAGGAAAAGCAGCAAAATAATATAGACTAGGCCTAAGTGGTTTGATGTCCATTATAGCGATAGTGATTTTTGTCAAGTTTATAATAAATTTCTGATTATAATTTTCATAATATATCTGTGTTTACTAAATTTAACTAGTAGTTCTGTGAACAGTAGACCTCGCTCGTTGAAATAACAAATGTGGTTTTGAGCTTAGGTTAAAAATAGTGTGCCAGTAAGGAAGGAAGCAAAAGGTTTGCCAGTGAAACATTATTTTGCAATTCCCAAGATTCCAGGGTTTCTAGTTCTCGTTTTTTTTCTTTTCTTGAACTTTAACTGCTTAAGATTTTCTTTTAGGGGGCATTGTGTTTTATGTAGGTTAATAATGCGTAAGGTAGCTACTAATATCGCGTTATTGAGGGAAAACATAGAATTAAATATTTACATACTTAAAATAACTAAAACTTAACAATGTATTTACAGTTCCATATCATATTCCAATATTAGAAATAATGAAAACAAACGATGTTAAAGCGTCGTGATTTCAACCCATGTACCAACACTTCCAACACTGTCCAACGGTAATTTTTTGTATGTCCTTTACGCCACGAGGTTTCATTTGTTTCATCTCATTTTGTAATTCAAGTAAAGCTAACTAAAATACTTTTATAAAATAATAATTTACAAGTATACAGTTCAATTCTTTGATTTATTCTCTACACTTTCTTATAATAATATGTAAATTTTGGGCAAAGGATATTATTCTTAAATTACTATTCAAACAGGCCTAGTTTTGTTAGCACAGTCTTGTAGTAGGAACATAGAAACTGGTGTTTTCAAAATAAGAAATTTGAAATTGATAAATATTTTTATACAGTTCTATTTAGAACTAAATTAAGAAACTTTTTTACATTTATGAAAAAAAATTACAACAAATTTTTACTACTTTTTATGTAGGCTTAAAGTTGAACTTTTTCCTTTGGTTACTGAACATGCTTGTTTCTTGAGCTAATACCTTTGTTAATTTTACTTCAATCATTTTTTTTACTGACATAATATGAATTCTATGAACCTTTATCCACAAAAAAGCTATGGAACACTTTTAAATGGGTTTAGAATAAACGCATAAAAACACGGTTAAAATAAAAAAACTTGGACGGTTTTTAACAAATTTGAAGTTTACGGCCATTTTGTGAGCTTACCGTTAGAGATACGGAAAAAAATCAAGAATACAATTTTGTTGAAAATTTAATTTGCTACTGGCAAAATATTATTAGTTTTTAAATTCGACTTACGGTTAAGCCACAAACTGGCTTTGGAAAAAAGCTTACACTGGGAGAGACGGTCTGGCCGCCATTTTTATTTTATTTAAGTGGTTGAAAATTAAAAATAGAAAACCCCGTATATATACATGACTCGGCCTAGGAATAAGGAACATTCATGCAAAAAATCATCAAAATCGGTCAAGGCGTTTGGCCGTAATCGTGAGACAGACTCACAGACGAAATGCCGAACGGTCGAGTTAAAACGAAGACCTCGCTTCGTTCGGTCAACTAGGGTTTTGGATTTATAAAGAAATGTACAATCAATAAATTTAAAATTGCTTTTAAAAGCCCGCGAGTACAGACAGTTTTATAATTAGGCTCCGGCCTAGGCCTGAACACTGACCGTTATGTCGGTTTTACCCTAATTGCTTGCGCGCTATCGTGAGACCGGCCAGTCCCGAGACGGACGGACAACGGTCAATCTATAATCCTTGTTTATGACTAGCAACATATCATCGTCGGCCTGTTATTCAAATCTGCACAACCTGTGTATTCACTATTCCCAGGAGGGGCTGCAAATGGTCATTAGGACTAGCCGACTGTTGTGGGCTCTTTTCGAGTATTATAAGTGCGCAGTCATTTTAAATTGTCATATGAAAAATCCCACTCTTTTACTATTTGAATTAAGTTTTTCTCATGCGTAGTAGATTTTAAGGTCACACACAAAAATCTAATGATACAATCTCATTTAAGAAAATTTAAAACATTATTTAAGCCAGGTTTATGTTGGCTGAAATGCAAGTGAAGTACACAAGTCGTATGCTTTACACAATATTGTAGAAACCCCAACTATCTTGACAATTACAAGATATCTCGGAGCACTTCCTCCATATTGGAACTACTATTAATAATAATAAAATAGCAACGATAACGTCACATTGATCTCACGATTATAATTTACACTTCACTTTAAAGAACACCGGTATGGTAATACTGTATTTTACTTGAAAATTAACATTCTGTTCTAAAAAATATGTAAACAAATTTAAATTTTATTTACAGATAAATATATCAACTTGCTTTGCCAAGAAAAAGCTGAGTGAAATTTTGTAAATAAAACCCTTAGAATTCACGTTTTTAAAAATGACTCATAGATGAAAGTGTCCAGAATTAGGAGTTGATAAGCGTTTTTTTTTAAATTGAAAACTATTCGTAAATTTAGCATCATTGCACAGTCTAACAAGGCGGAATAAAGACGAAACGTTGCTTAAACTGGCTGAATTGTAATATATGCTTATGTAAAACAGTTAAACACTACTTTTGCAATGTTTAACTATACTGGAGGGGATGGGGGCTTGTCTGGAAAAAAGTTCAATTAAAATCCATCCAGACAAAACATACCAAGTTATGTAAGATAACTGAAATATGTGCCATTCAGGAAAAGTACCCGCTCTCCTGAATAGACTTCAGGATTTCGTATAACGAGGTTTTTAAATACCCGATCTTTGCATTCGATTCGATTCAGTTGTCAAAAGTAAGATATGATTTGTGTAAATACTACGAGGACAATGGTTAGGGGAAGGGAGGGGGATGAATGTTGTAAGATCAACGGATAGGAAAACAAGTTGTATCGGAAGTAAAGGATGCTGGTCTAACGGTCGCTTCCTATGGTCAGGAGCAAAACCGGACTCGAGAGCTCACTTGATTTATCCATAGGCTGTCATAATTTCAAAAGCAACGGACGTATTTTGTTATTTACCTTTCAACACGGTTTTAAACACAAGACTGGTTTCTGTGGGTTGTAAAGGGATCTAACTAGTAATATCATATTTTAAAAAATGCGTTCTGTGATAATATTAAAGTAGTGTTAGTTCTCGACGACTCTTTAAAATTGTTTCAACACTCGAATCTTTATTACGGTATTAACGCGTGTTTAGAAGTGTGGTATAAAAACTAACAATAGCTTATTGTTTTTTATGTAATAATTAATTTAAACAATTTAATTTCAATTAATTAAAATGTTAAATAATTTATTAGTGTTTTTTTAGTTATTTTTAATAAGTTCTTGTTTAACGAAAACAACTATATACAGTAAATACAAACCTACTAAAGGGTGAACGTGAATATCCTAGAAAAATGAACTTGAAATAATAAAGATTGACATCTGCATTTGTCTAATTTAATATATTTCCTCTAAACAATTATTATAATGACAATAAATTGGTTTTTTACTGTATTCAGAATTATTGATAATGTTGGAAATGAAAGGTACAGTAAGGCTGATTTCTGCAGAATATCATTCATTCGATTAAAAAAGAAAAGGCTTTTAGTTTCTTCTTCTTACGCTTAACTACCTGGCATACATTTACACGAGAGAGGGTTAAATGTGGTTTCAAAATAAATGAAGAGAAATAAAATCACCACGTAACCAAAGCCAACTTTAATTTTAAACCGTATTTATTCGGTGTAACGGAAACCAAAGTAGTTTCAATTCAAGAAACACTCCCACGGAAATAGGAAATAAATATATAGATGTGTAAACAGCAAATCTTATTTTTAAAGAAATGAGTAACAAAAGATAACTCCTACATCAGGTTTGACCACTGTAACGGAAATCGAAAAATAAAACTAAATAAATTTACGACATTCGGAAATAGCAAGGGAGACAACTTGTTCTATCCAAATACTAGCTTCAGGGAAAGAAGAATAACTTCCACTCCTACATGCCGCTCGGTGGTAACGGAAACCAAAGTTAAAAATTCAAAGAACAATTTAACGGAATTAGGAAATCTCGGAATAGAAATGGGGTGGCCAACTTGTTCTATTAAAAAAGAGGGTCGGACAAAAGAGATGCGCAGTGGTCAGACTAGATATGTATAATTACCGTAGGATGACCAGTGGCTAGTGGCCGGTAAAACTGGGATGACCACTATCGCTCCTGGTCTCTAGCATTACTAATATCGCCAACTGCTAGAGAAGTCCCACGATCAGACGTTACGAAGGTCATGGCTTGACCAGTGTCCATTATTTAAGTAACACACAGGAAGACAGGAATCAGGATGCGTCGTTCTAAAAAAAAGTACGTTAAGACACTATCCCCCTTTTGAGGTTAAAGGTTTATCCCAACGGAACTTTTAAATTATTTCCTGTTAATAAACCGTTCTCGTCTTGGTTTAAAGTGACGTGATTTGTTTTCTTCAAATACATAACAGGGAAAAGAATTTTGTGTCGTAACTTTATAATATGTAATACTAAGAATAATGCTTGAAATTTCTTGTATTATACTTATCAATTAATTTATATTAACAACAAAATAAACACTTCATTATTACAAATTTCATGAGCATATGCAAAACTATATTTTTCGTTTGACAAAGATAAAAACTGTTCTATAGTTTGTACATTCACATTTTTATTCTACTGAAACGTGGACATTTTTGACAACTACGGAATATTTAATTTATTTTTAATACATTACCTTATGAAAAACAAGTCATCAATGTTGGCAGATGCGAACTTAGCAACACGTGCAAATATTATTCGTAATCTAATCCCAACCCCTAGGTAACAGTTGCGTAAACATGGGCAGCTGAGAGGGTTGAAAGTTGTTTTCCAAAAATGTGTAAACCCTTTTGCGCCGCACATTGTGCAATATTAGACCCTTTTTCCTCTCGTACGCACGCGCGGGGTTACAAAGGTGCGTTATATAATGACAACAATAATAATTATTCGTCACGTTGATTGGCTTTCCATCGAATCGGAAGGTTTTTGGAGAAGGGTTGACAGTCAGTTGGGAGGGAGATTACGAATTATTTAGAGAAAATTTAAAACTAGGGAGGGTCAGAAAAAGTGTTTTGTTACTTTTTATTGTAAAAGTACGAATACACCAGAACATCATCGATGTATTCATCATTACAAAGTTTTGAAGGTTTTGTGGTACAAATCAAACTTGGTAATTAGCTAGTGTTTTGGTTAATGTATGAAGTTTTATGTTGTTCGTCTGAAACTATTATATTATTTACACTTTATATTGTCCAATTCCGTTAAAACTAAATATTATTTTGTTGTCTATGGTGCACAGGTTCTATTAAATGTCCAGCACTGCCGTTATCTATTTTTATATCGTCTTAAATTACATATTTTGCAAACATGCGTCCAACATTGCACTTCACTAATCTCTTAAACTATCGCTGACCGTACAAAAGGTTTTCAAAACAACTCACCCCTTGTATAGTCCACTATTAATGACTACCCCGTCTTTGTTGACACCTCGGCACCACCACAACCCTCTTTTTCTCAAACAAGGGTGCAACGACAATATCCGAAAGGGGTGGCGTTCCTTTACCGACGAAAACCCGGTTTTCTACCCCAAAACGAATAAACTTAAATTCGTATTCACGCAACGGGAAAAGGGTAAAAACTGAAATGATATTGCGTCAAGGTTATACAAGGGTCGTACCAGGTGTTCAACTCTTTTGGGGTGCTTTTCGGGTTGTTTGTCGGAAATATTGGCTCGTGGAGCATCTGGCGGACATCTGCTCAAGGGGTTGAAAGGGTTTCCCGGATTTTGAGGATTTTATTGGGTAGATATCAATACTATTGTGACACAATACGCGCGACACCCTTATTGTGCAATTTATTAAAAATCCTGCCTTTTCAGCGGTAAAAAATATATTCAATTGTACAATACATTTTGACTAAAACATTTTTACAACCAATTTTGTTTTGAAATATTGATGAGACCATAAAACAAACTCTTAGTGGCAGCACGACATACTGACTGACGCTAACAATTAACTTTTTACGAGAGCAAAAAACATAACATAAAGGTTCCTCTAAAATTATCGAGGGAGAAACTATTTAACTATACAGCGGTAAACTAATAAAATAAGCTTAAACGAAATTTTGTAAATTTAGTGAAAATAATCATTTACTTATTATATTTACTCACCAGTATTTGAGTGGTTATAATTCAATAGGGCTGCGTGATGTTGACTTAGGATACCATGTAATAAAGTTTTATGGTCGTTTGTAACATCTCTTTCTCTCTTGATGAACAAGGGTGCACTGGTGGGGGGAGGTGCGGTATCAACTGTAACACAAAATACATAAAAATGTAGTTGGTGAATTAGTTTAGTATTTCATTCTAAATTACCAAAGTAATAAGTACACCCTAAGTCTCCGCAGTCTATTGGATTCGTTTTCTGTTGTCCCTTTTTATTTCGAATGTGAGCTGTAAATGTATTTAAATAAGTAAACATTGTAATACTACTTGCAGACGCTCTACTGCAACGAACCGCTCTAAATCGGTTTGCTTCGTAATCTTTCATCAGACCCTTCAAAGCGTATTTCTCGGAACTGTCTGGTGGTTTTCGTCTTTTTGTTGGTTTGATTTCGGCAGAATATATCCACGACGGGCCCTATTGTACCGAGTGTATTGTCACTCTGATTGCTACTTAATTGGATCAGGCCTGCCAACTGAGCTACAAACACAACAACTCGAAAACCTATTTTTTTAAATTAAAACAACCTCGAACTCCGAATGTTATACATTTTCTTTATGAATAAAATATCGATATTAATTAATAAACGGAAAATTGGACAATGTGGAAACCAGTTTGAACAATGATATTGAGCGTTCCTAAAGTATGCAGATATGGGATAATGTGAGTTGGATGGGTGCCAAAATATGCTAATAAATTGTAATGAACCAGTCCATCTATAGAAAACAAATTTGTGTATGCCATTTTACTGTGAAATTTTATTAAACCTGTTAATATAGATTTATTATCTATAAAAAGTCAAATATATCTTAATCTCGTTTGACATGTCCTTCTGCGGATTTTATAGTTTTAGTCAATCACTGTTTACTATTTAAAGTTGTTTTAGACACCGCTGTTGATGGGATTAAGCCATTAAGGCTAGAGGAATATTTTTTAAATTTAATAACTCTTGTCTGTTTAGCTTCAAACAGAGAATGTAATATATATGCCTGTGCAAATTCGTTTTACATTACACAGCCAAACAAAAGCTGTGTAGATTTTGGTGAGCATAATGCATGAATTTGTATATTTATGTACAACAAATACAATTTGTGAGCAGTCAAGTTTAATTGTTGTTAATTTAAATATTTAATTAACTCATTATTGGACTTTCAAAAGTAAAAATTCATCTAATTCATATTATATTGACAAGTATTCTAAAAAGATATTTCGATCAAAATTAAATGTATGAAGTCAAAATTTTTATTTCAGATAAAGAATGTATTTTAGCCTAGCACAAAACTAAAACTGCTCTGATTTTTTAACAGTCCACCATAAACCACTCGTAAGGAAATAAACCTTACTAACGGAAACCTGTATGGCGAAAGGGAAATTAATGTAGGGGAAATTCCCCGTGATCGTCAACACTGGACAGGACAAGTACCTCAACCTTGAGATTGGACAAAGATCTCTCGCCTTAGCCGAGGTCCAAGACCGAACTCATTGTCTTCAGTCGCCTTCCACATCTCCTCCAACGAAGTATTTCCTATTTAACTTGTATTATACACGATGGGTCTCCCTTCACGTTAATAATTTTGTCCAGGCGCTATTTAAATTTAAACCGATTCGGTTGTACAAGAATACACGAGTCTAAAGATGGGAATAAACTCATAGTTTTGCTGCTTTAAATCAATTACGAAAGTTTTACCCTAAAATATGGATTTCTAATAAGTCCTTGAATTATAATGCCACTAAATAGGAAGTTGGAATCTCAACGAGCTAATCTTTGTGATCTTTATTACTTTCATATTTCTGTACATCGTTTAACCTCGAAAACATTCATGGTAAGTTACGTTGCATTTTTACCGTTCAAAACTCGCAATACCAAATGTTTATGCTGAATCATGCTAATTATGATGATGTTCAATTTTTGAAGCGTTTTATGTGGCGTTAATAATTTTAGACTGTGAGTCGTTAATCTTCATAAGACATTTATTTATATTAAATTGTTGTAGGCCTATATATTTAAGTACACAAAACATTATGGAATCCCAGGAAATACATCGGCGACACACAGTCCGGTTTCACAACTCTGTGGGCGTCTAAATATAGTTTTACGTTTAAATATAACTCTATCCCGTTAATTGAAATGATCTAATTTCACTAAGACTGGTTTGATAAGGTATTGCTAATAGGTTTCTCGCCACGTGTGTGTAAGTGATAACGTCAAGGTAGTTTGTTATCAGCAAACATCGAAGTTACAATGTTCCATCACCTATCTGCGTTACCACTTATTCACATCCGTAGTTCAACAATTGTAAAACGAAATCAACATTGTTTACAATATAGTGCACAGAAAACTTAATAAACTTCGTATTATTTTAAAACATTTAGTTTATATCATTACTATTACATATATTTCTATATAACCTATAACGCTTAAGCCTTTGAGAGCTGATCTATCGATTTGTTAATAATTATTGTTTAAATATCTGTCAGAAATAAATCTAAGACGAAACGAAACCCATCCTACGATTCTTTCCAGTTTTCTGTAAACATCTTCGAGCTACTTTAGCGACCTTCCGTTCCAACGAGTGAATACCAGCAGCGGAAATACTTAAGCGAACCGGAAACGGTCACCCTATTGTTTCCTTTCCCTTCCCTTCCCTTCGGTCAGACAAAAATCTAACCTGAACATACAGAAAAGATGAACGTGTGAATCCACATCACACATGCAAACAAAACTCTTCGAGGTTGTACTGCATCTTTGCAAAAATGTCAAAATTACCAAAGCAACAAAAAATATTAATAATATCAACTATTATAATATATTATGCGAATTTATTAATAGGCCTAGCAATAATAATTATAAACACAAGAGAGTTTCTTCACCGCAACAATTAAGCTAGACCGCATTCATACTAAAGTGCGACAGAGAAATTCTGTTCAAAGTTAAGGTTATCAATTTATTTAGTAAAAACAACAATCACGATTTTAGGAATTTCTATAATAATAGGCCTAACCTCGAATCTAACCTAAACGCTTAAAATTTCTCTATACAAATTTAACCTACACGTTAAATTCTTTATAGTCCCCGTTCATTTGAATTATTTTTTTAAAGAAATTGAACGTTCTAAGACGTTTGAGTTCCACTTTCAGTTAAATTTGCATAAAATCTGTTAACTATAAGATCGGGAGATGCCGTTTATCATATAGCACTCAATTACAGACACGAGAGAAGAAGAAATCCGTGAGAGGAAATACAGAGAAGAGAGAGTAGCTGCACTTTCCCGCTGACACTGAATGCAGTTAATTGCATTGAGAATGAGGTCAGATGCACCGAGCCAATGCACTGAAAGGAATGCAATAGTACACTTTGTTTTCATCCCGACTTGGCCTTGAAACCGGCATGCATCTGTCGTTACAATAAGTTACCAGCATTACAGGCGTAATATCGAGTTACCTTCATTACAGATTTAATTATCGTAAAACATGACAAATAGAACAGAAGCTATGTTAAATTAGTAAGCCACCGTGAAAAATCACAGGCTGATTAATTATTATTATAGCCAGAAATACATAATTTAAAAAACAACATTAAGGAATCTAGGTCTGCATAACTATGCTGACGGCTGACGGGGAATTTTAACTCGGTAAATGTGTACAATAATAAGGATTATAAAACTGTAGGCCCACTTGTTAAACAATTTATTTACATACGTTATTACATTTGAAGAAAGATAAAAATACTATATTTTAATTGCTTTTTATTTCATATTGATAGATCAAATGATTTAGAAGTTATTAATATTATAGTAGGGGTACGCTAAAGAAATTAATAATCGAACATGTTTATACGAAGATGTGCGAATATTTTCGAAGTTAAACAAATATATATACTGTATCTTCCTTAAATTTGTATAAACAAATATATTGATGATAAAAGGTTGTATTTATATACAATTTATAATCAAAGCAAATATTATAACGTATATCGTAGCATACATTAGTTCTATAACTCATATTTAAAAAAACAACACAAGAAATTATAATGATTGAAGTTGTAAACATTACTCCAAATTATAATCTACACTGGGTTTGTTTAAGTGTTACAGATGATGGGTGAAATCAGCTGTTTAGATGTGCGATTGATTCCGAAGTTAAACAAATAGGTACCGGTATCTTTTCTTTAAAGTTGTATAAAAAATTATATCTATCTTATTTCATAATTAATTTGCTAGGGGTTATTTTGTGAGTAGAACTCCTCCTAGAGTTTTTAACCGATTTTGATGTTTTTTGTGTCATTTTACAGAGCTCACTCTGAAGTTGTGCTTCCCTTAAAATGAGCTCAATGTATGTTAAGGGCTTCGCCCCAGTGGCCCTCAAAGTTGCCATGTTAATCTTATGGAAGGTCAATCTTAAGGAAGAAGAAGAAAGATTTCTTTTGATTTTATCAGGGGCACAAAAAACAGCTGTTCGTATGAAAAGCTTAAAACAGCTGATTTTGATCAACAGCTGATTTTGATCAACTACTGATTTGGATCAAAAACTGAATATAATTTTAGGTTAGGTAAATCAAGCAATAGCGAAGCATTGCCCGGTCCACTAGTTGATGATAAAAGGTTGTATTTATATTCATTTTATAACCTCAAAGCAAATCTTATAACGTATTATATTAGTTATTTTAGCCTACATTAGTTATTTAACTCATGTTTTAAGAAAATCAACTTCACGAGAATTTTATTGATTGAAGTTGTAAACACAACCCCAAAGTATAATCTTTGCTAGGTTTGTTTTAGTACTACAGATGATGGGTGAAATCAGCTGTTATATTATAATGTTACTCACGTACTGCTCACGTATACGTATGTTCGGACGTACATTCTCTTTTATAGGAGTTGATGTTTTACGAGCGTGATGTATTAATCGTGTGGGAATTACTACAAAATACTGAAGGTTTCTGAATATTTTCATACGTTATCAGGAGATTTTCAGCATGTTTTATACTACGAAACGCAGCCTAATTTGTATGGCAATTTAATACTAATATATTTTAATAGTATGATTTAATAGAATGTTGGCCCAAATTGTATAACTAAACAACAAAATGTAACTGTTCATATAATTAAACTAATTTCAATGGCCTCGTTTTGCATTTGAAAATATAGTAAGCTATGTCTACTTATTTTCTCGAAAATTACCAAATAGGCCAACATAGAAATATATCCAAATCATTTAGAACACACGCAAAGCAATAATTGCAAGATGTACATTATAAAATGTAATTAATTTTAGATCGCAGATTCTCAGAATTTGGAATGTTTTGAAATGAAAGATAAATTGCTGTACTGACTAAAAATCCGAAAATTATATCAAATGCAACGTGTGGTTTGTACAATTAGATTCACTGATTAGATTTTGATTTCCATCAAACAATTTTAACCAATTTTTTAACATTAAAATTAAAGAATTTCAACATTTTCAAATCGAAGCTTTTGGAATGTAACTTACATATTGTAGGCTATAACACATCGGATAACGCGACAACTTGTATCCAAGTAGTAGGCCTACCTACAGATGCAAAAGAAATACACGTAAATTATAATATTAATAATTTAACAATTAGATTTAAATAGGCCTCCTTTTTATCTGCTGTAGGCCTATATGTATACTTTACAACTATAATATTAAAATATTTCCGCATTAAAAAAAATGTAAATTTATTAAAGAACATGTTACGAGCCTTAACAAAATGAGTACATAAGTAACAGGAGCCAAAACAAAAGAAGAGAGGTCTAAAATTCAGTAGTATATTATTAAATTATTACATAAACATGATCGGCATAGTTCGGTTCGGGATGACGAGGGAAGCCGAAGTTATATAAAGCGAGAGCATTTCCTATGGAAGGGAAAGTGGCACTCTCCTTGACCCACTGGTCCCGTTTCCCCAACCAATCCTGTCGAACCTTGCTTCACCATGTCCCCTTCCTCCAATACTA
>JAGFPH010000004.1:2448073-2509068 GCA_018207615.1 Philaenus spumarius
TATTGTTGATGGCTTATCTGTACATTTTCAATTTCTTTAATAGAAATAATAATTATTGAATCCAAGATACGATAAGTGCGTTCTTTTTGCTACCTATTAAATTGCAGTCCCTATTTAGAGGTAGCTTATACATGAATTTAACTGTTCCATAATTTGTACGTATTCTTATATTTTGAATATTAGGCTTTCTTGCATGTTTAGTGCGTCTGTTGTGTTTCTAGTTGTCAGTATACTGAAACGGAACTGTGTGAAGCGTTTGTCAAAATGTTCAACTGATTAGATCATTTTTGTATTTCTGAATGAATAAAACAGACTTAGAGACATATTTTATTTGACAAACGGACATCAAATAAGCATGCATTGCATTATTATGCTTAAATTAAATTGGAATTTCAGTAAACAGTTTCACATAGTAAGGAAACTAGAATGTGTTGTACGAAACACAATGACTTCGATTAATTGACACACTCGCATATATGGAAATAGTATAATAATAGTTCGTACAACATAAATATCATTGTCAGTTCATAAACATCGGGTCCTTTTCTACTCAAACAAACATTTACAATCAGAAGGAAAACTTTTACTTCACACACACGCTTCTAGCGATGGCTTCTAGTACTTCAGTTTTATATACCGACACAGCTGTTGTCTTGGTCGTCATAAACTTACAAGAGTAGGCTAATACAAAAGATTAGTTACGGATAATTATATGAAAACAGAGCAAACAGACAATACCCTTATTGAAGAGAAAGTTTTCCTATATAAAACTGAAAAGGTCGGGGGAGGGTGGGTTCCAGACGACCCTTCTCCGAAGTGGGTCAGTGGGGCAGGTCAGGTAGTAGAGGGGAAGCAAAAGCAGGTAGTTCATTCCCACGCACCGTTACACCCTCCCTTATTTAAACCAACCCTTTCCTTTTCTTTTCGTGTCAAACCAAAGGAAAGTTTTAAGCTTTGGTGAAAGTCTAACTAATTGTTTTGACGAAGGTACACAATAAATATGCCAACTTGGTGTAATTGTAGAGTGCGCAGGGGGGGGTTGTAAATAAAACGAATCTTTCCGGGAATTCTTCAAGGTTACTGGATGTTTGTTAAAAGATGCACGTTCTATACAACCAAGAATAAATCGTTGCAATGAATACCAATTTCTCTCCGTTTGAAATGTACGGCCTTTCAAATTGTATTGACACCATACGAGGAGTAGGCCTACTTTCAGAAAAGCAAAATTTAAATATAAATTTTAGCATGTCGGTACCACATATCCTTCATTCCCTTTTTGGGTTTACACTCTTTATTTCTTTATTGGTTCGTTCAAAATTTCTCCCAAATTAGGTTTGTTTGTCCAACGCGTTTCAACGACACCCTCAGTGACATTGGAGCTACAACTAGTAAATTATAAATTGCTATACAACCGCTAATTATAAATTAGTTCGCTATTCCATAATGTTAAATACTTAAAAATCAAGTGTAAAATAATAAAAAGTAATAAAAATAAAGTGTAAAAATCAAATACTCGCAAGCATTTTCTTTGCTTGTATTATTGAAACAGAGTCCAAATATTCTTTAACATTCGCCATGATACATTCATCCATATCCATAAAATGAAACAATCACCCGAAAAAAACACATTGAAACGTGAACTTACATACATTAGTCTGAATGTTTTGCAAAGCTGCGCATAGGCGGGTGCGCACACAAATCAAGCAATAACGTCGGGCACTGTGCGTGCATAGTTTGGTTAACTAGGTCATAATAATGCAGTAGTTATCCTGCCAGCCGTTTTAAAAATACGCGACGTTCGGTTGGGATTTTCTATTTGGGCTGGCGGAACAGGGCGGAGCCAAGTGTCCTACTTTGCAAATTGAAAGCGAAAACACACGGCTATATGACGTCACAGTGTCGCTGCTGAGATTCGATATTGATATATCGAAGCTGTTATTTATGAGTTTGCCGGGGGGCAATAAATAAAACTAACGAGTCGCGGAACAAAACAATTATTGATTTTTGAATGAATTCAGTTATTAGGTTAGCCTATTGTTTGTAACGATTAAGACTGGATTACATAATTTGTATATATTTTATGTAAATATTTATATCAGTGGAATACAAATGGAAATGTTTACAGTACAATTTTAAGATCACCCGAAGATCTAAATATATTAAACAAAGATACTTAATTGCCAAACACACAGACAGGAACGCTTTCAAAAAAAAAAAGAGTTAAGACATTGGCTGTAACACAAAAGTCCTTAAAATGCTATAATATATTTGTGCAAAGGCTTAAACATTCTGTTATCGAGATATAGCAGTATTCCATCTATGTGCATAGAATTGCTGATTTACAGCGAAGTATAAAATCACTACATACTTATGTAAACTTAGACATTAGAAACGCCTAAATTAAAGACGCTGCCTGGTATATCTCGTAGCTACAGGTAGACCGGATGTGTTGAATTGTCCACTCCCTCCTCCTTTCACCTGTAGCGACGTTGCCAGATCTCCCCCACTACAACAATGCATCGGAAGTGGTTTGGAATCAAAACAAAGCTTGGCCTAGATTAACCAGGGATTTATCAGTTTCTTCTGCCCCGACAACTTCTAATCTTGGCTCCGCGACCTTGGCTCACTAATTCTATTACATTGTTTTTCTAATAGGCGTTACTTAAACTGAACATCTGGCCTAGCGTTAACATGGTTAAAAGTAAATCTAACCTATAACATTTTGTAAATAACATCAGATTAATCCTACTAATTTAATAAAGTCGAATATTGTTAATTATTAATCTCACTATAAATAAAAGGAATTTATATATTGTTCATCATGTTGGTCAAATTAATTATTATAGGTATATTTGGAGTTTTAGGATATTATAAACGTTATGGCTTGTATCAAACAACGCCAATTACGCTCAATCTAAAGTGCAATTAATTTTGTACGGTATTGTGTTTAAACATTTTATACAGAAACAAATGTTAAGCCGTTTAGTGGCTTAACTATAGCGTTTAATTTAATAAATATTAGTTCTGTGACTCTTAAACCCATAAAAATTAATTATAGCCAACTGATAAAAAAAGCAAAAATTTAACGTTGTAAATGTCTTGAATCGTCTTTACAAAAAATATATCCCGATTATTGGGATAGTGTTTAAATTGCGCATTTTACATTTAGTAGGTTAAATTAAGTATTTAATTTAGGACCCAAGAAAAATATAGGCTGTAACTGAGTCATCAAGAACCATCCCAAAATGTCCACGGTAAATCTTCTATTCATTCTTTTGACTCATCCTGTTGACTAAATGGGAAACTAAATACGGATATGATAACGATTTCGTTTCACAACAACTATATAAGACCCGTTACTCGGAATCATTTAGAACAAGTAACGATTGATTATTAATTCAAAAAACAACTAGTTTAGTCCTAATCGATATAGGCCAGTCACGTACTGGTGAACTTCCTGAATATCTACGGAAGAGACTGGAATAGGAATTCCTTACGGCCATATTCTTATCGCTCACAATGTTGCAATTTAACAATTTTAGTGTTTTGGCGTACACTGATAACGCTGATAAGCGCCTCGTGCTTTCCTCGCCTTATCTTTGAGAGCTACTAGAACTGTTAGTTTTTATAGGTCATGGTATTGAATAGCGCTTCATCCGAATGCTCGTGTATTCCATTATGACATCACGATGCCTAAATATTTCGTACGTCCTTGATCTCAATGCGATTTAAACTCGTGAATAGGCCGAATAGAGACTTGTTGTTTGATACACATAATTCGAAGTTATTCAATTTGGTCTTATTTCAAACTAAAATTAAACATAATTTAATGGGGGGGGGGGGGGGAATACAAACAATTACTAGAATATGTTGAGCGCCCAGGGCTTCGTCTCAAAAAATAAAATAAAAATAATAAAAACCAATTACTAGAAATATGAAAAACAATATATTTTTCAATCAAATGTATTAAATATAAATGTAAATGAGCTAATCGAAAATAAAATGAATATGTATTTTCACAAAATATGTTTACCGATCACAAAGAGTTTTTACGATAATATCATCTTCCTCAGTGACAGCTACTTAAACAATTCATTTGAGATTTTGATTACAGTATTAATAGTTCTTTTCCCAAGCTGATCCCAAGTAGAAAGTAAAAAAAAAAAAAATCAAAACATTCAGATTAACTGAAGCCTTATATTAACAAAAATAGATATTATCAATTTTGTACGTCCGTTATTTTTATTTAGTCTTCCTTCGAACGTCAATCTGCGTAATCATTGATTGTCTGTGTAATTCATATTTTAGTGTGATAACTGTTTTATTGTTTGACGACCTCTACTGAGCAATGAAGGATTCTGATGATGTTCAGGAAAGACAAAATAAGTCACAGACAGAGTAAGTACGTTAAAACCTATTTATTAATTATTTTTACTTTAGGATAAACTAAAACTAGAACGTAATATTTAAGTTGGACCGTGTAATCTATTGATCGTGTGTTGAAAGCGGGACAGAATTAGTCGAGAGTGGGTCACATTACGCAATCTACGACCGCAGATAACATCTGGCAGAAATCCATAGTTATCGGCAATTTTGGCCAGTTCCAAGGTCAACCACGGTTTTCATTACAATCTAATTAAATATGTTTTATTAGCGATAAAAAACTGGTCCAAGTGTGGTCAATTACTGAATAGTCTAAGTACCGGTACTGGCAAATATTCTGTCCACTCTTCAGTTAGTTGTTCATTCAACTTCATTATTTATGAATTTGTGTAACATTTTCTTTCTGAAATATTTAAAAAAATAACAGATTTTTATATTCTAATCATATTTTAAATTTTGTAAAAAAATTTTAAATTGTATAAAATTTTGTAGCATATAAGAACTAAATATAAAATGTAGTTTACAGAAATTTAGTAAATTGTGAGCCTTTTACGCCACTGTATTTTCAAGTTTGACAAAAGTTAAAAATAAGCTAAGTCCTGTATCGTAAAATAAGCAAATAAGTTTCCAAATATTGGTTGAAGCTTGATCAAAATCTAAAAATTGCAGCCTCAATAAAATGTTGGAAAAATATAAATGATAATGGCATAACTCAATAAAAAATCATTTGATAAAAAATTTCAAAAAAAATAGTAAAAAAAAAATCTTGATCAAATTTATTTTATACGTGTACAAGTATTCATTTAAACGGGGAAATCTAAATGTCAATGCTTGCCAAGAATAGACCAACGAATACCAATGAGTTGAACTTGTGGGGATGTTAAACCGGAGTTTTATAACGGGTTATTAGAAAGTCGGAATTAAATACCATAATACTGAACTGAGACATGAATAGAACTATGGAAATTTTCATTTTCATCGACATCTGCTTGTAGACTATGAAATGTTAGAACTATGAGGTTTTTTATGCATATTGCATTTAATGTTGCCATCACAGGTGTCATGAAAACGTTTTCTGTATAAGCGTACAGTGAGAATGGAAAACTAAAATGCATAGAAAACATTTCTGCAAAAGAACCAAGCAGACACGTGATACTTTTCCAACTTCACCAACGCATGACAAAAAAAATCACTTATCTCATTTAAATGCACTAATTAGGCTACTTGAACTTTTAACAAATTAAAAATTCTCAACGCTCATTTCACTCCGACGTACCCTAGTTTTCTTGTCACCCGTCCAACAACACCTGTATTATAAAAATACCAAACGAAACGAAATACTACTCCAAGCATTACATTAGGCAGAGGGAATATAAATATAGCTATGGACGTTAAGATGAGCCAGGAAGCATAGGGATTACGTCAGAGTAGGCGTGGTAGAACAACCCACCAGAACTGTGTTAGTAGGCCATCTACCAGGGAAAGTGGGACCATAACCGTTTCCCTCTTAACAGTCCTAAGCCGAAAGTAGAAACGTGATGGACTTAACACTGGGAAACGGAAGTAAGTCGGAACCATGCCTACATCACGCTCAATCATTTATGTCTAGACCGATACCATAAGATGCACTTTAGACGTATTCGTCATTTTCAACTCATACTATCACTCGTAGTTCATTTTAGAAATACTGCAATTCCGATGTTTTTTCCGTTTTGAAAAATATACTATTAGTATTATGTATTGTATCACATAAAATTAACACGATTTAAGAAATAAAAAACGAAGAGAACTCTGAACACAGTAATTTTGTAAATTACGAAGATGTTAAACGAATATAGGAATTTCTATTTATAAATATATAATACATAGACACAAGGGCACAACTGGGTCTTTCTCGTCAATTTAAGGCTCGGCTCCCTAAATTCAAAACGGCGAAGTTGGGTACCAATTTCAATGTTAAATAACCTAAACATACCTTCAGTATTAAGCATTTATTTTTCAAAAAACAAAAGTTGTATTTTTTTCTTTAAAGTAAAATAGATTGTGGGTGTTAATTACTAAGGCTTTTTGCAATATCTCTTTTTGCAACTGAGTAAAAAATTTATAAAGTTTACTATTTTTTACTAATTATACCATACGTTCAAGAAAACAATAAAACAGTTTTTGAAAATGTATTCAGCAATCAACATCCGCATATGACCAGTACTTCAAAATGAAACCAAATTTATTCCACGAATTAACGAGAAAAAATGACTTATTCTGTAGCATTGCTCTTATGGGAATGAGATTCAATATGGCGGACAGGGTAGCCTCCCCTTAAGATTACAAATCAAGCGTTTGATAGTTAAATATACAAATTTCTGTTCGACCAAACACACTTTAAGCCACCGAAAAGAACAATGTTAACATTTTTCAGAAATCCCTGTATTGCACAAAATACAATTTTGCTTCCTTATTATACATTTGACTGTACCCAATAATTGCGGCCACACACTACTACAGTAACTTTATCCCACAGCTTCCTGCTTGTGCGGGAGGGAAGACGGTAATTTAAAAGTTGCTGAATAGGTGTTAATTGACTAAATAGCCCCCTCCCTCTACGTCCTTCCGCTCTCGATCAGTAGGCTATGTCGCACGATGGCGCTGTAGATTGCTAACCGAGATACAACTGTCATTATCTGACATTAATACCGCAACCGGTTTATGATTATTATAAAATATAATACAGACTTTTAAAAAATACAAAACTTTTCGTACACAAAATCTCATTTATCTCATTTTATGGAAATAAGAAACGTTATTTCAATATAATTAATTATTGTGTTAAAACAAATTTATAACCTAATATATTTATTTATCTACGACTAAATTATAATTGTATTACTGTACTTATGTATTTTCATAATGATTTCATTAACCAAGATACGTATTTAGGCCTATAAACTCAATATTTTCTTTAGTTTATAGTATCACAATTGATAGGGTTTAACTTAATTAAGAATAAACCATGTAAAAACTCTGCTATTCCTCAAAGTCATTTTATAATTATTTTCTGAAAGTTTGAATACATTTTGCAATATATTGCGGGTTAATATTTAGTAGGCCTATTCAGACTAACCAACAAAGTTAAAATCTATTTTTCTTCTTAACTTTAGCCAGAAATATCCATTTGTTTGTGTATAAACGAGCTATAACACGAATACAATTCCTATCAGAACTTGTTAACAACACTTGAATAGAAATAATTTCACTTTAAACAACACGTGTAAAGATAAGACTAACAGTTAATACAGCATTTGACTTTAAACCTAATTGTGCTGATGTATTTAGAATGTATAATAGCATAGCGGCGCTGTGACGTCACATTAGACGGGTCAATAAGAGTGAGAGTGAGGCGTCTCATTCATCCCGACGCTTCCTGTCTGCCCTTCGGGAACCAAGGCTATCCTCAGAGAATATTCAATTTGGTTTAATTGCTTTTAAGTGTATAACATTTATTACAATTGGAAAATAATTGGTTAAAGAGCATCGACTTATGTTTTAACTTTGCTTCTAAAATGTTTGCGATTTAAGTAACATATTATAAAATGTGTTTCGGCTTTGCTGCACCTCCTCATTTTGGATTTATTTCCCACGAGATCAATTTGAAACTTATTAGCAAACACCGCAACAATTTTCATTGTACGACAAAAATTCACGAAATTTAAATTGTATTCTCATAAATTGACAAAAATAATAATCAAAATTAGCAAAATAAAAGTTTAAAAAAAATACGTTGAATTCTGACTATTTGTAGACGCTATTTTAAGAAAACAAATACCAAAGTAAATTTAAATTACTCTTTAAAACGATTTAAAAATGTTCCTCGGTCTTGCAATACCTACAGCAGTGTTATACGTATATGAGACATGACTAATATGCAACTTTGATTTCATTCAAACATGTTTTGCCTGCAGAAACCTTGAATAATGTCCCCTCTGCAGATGTGTCCGGGAAAGGATCGGTCAAGAAGAGAAACACTTCCACTTCCGGCCGACCTGCTTTCAGTTTATTGACCAGTGAAAACATCCTATGCGATGCGATGGCTTCCCAAACTAAACTCTCTTCTAGGCCTGTGACAGTCGGGGCTCTACTTCGACCCGGTAAATCACCGAAGTGTACTATTACTGTACTTCTATTGATGTTCACTTAAAACTAGTAATGATAGTGGAAATTTAAATATAATTTAGCTCGACTCGTAAGAAATATTATTTCTAAAAATAAAAACACAGAAACACAATTCTCACAAACGTAAGTTTAGTGGTCAAACGCTAAATGATAGTCAGTTATAATTTAGTTGTAGACTAGCTCAAATATCACTGAAGATAACAACTTTGTCTATGAAACGCGTTGGTCCATGAAACGTATTTCAGTGAGAATTATGGATTAACAGTATTTGCTTTTTCTTAATAAAATGTCTGAAGAAACTGCAGAACTGTCGAAGATGAGAATTTATAACGTCGCGTCGTTCAAATATTCCACATTTTCATTTGAATGGTTTGTAAAAATTATAGTTAAATTTGTTTACGGTTTTGTCAGTCAAATCAATAATTTGAACAAGAAAATATTCATCTGAGCTAAGACATCTTACTGTAAAGGTCTACAATAATTGGGAACTTGTTAGTATAAATGCTTGTGATCTCTTCTATTATAACTATCAATGTTTTAAAGGTTGCTGTAAGGAAGCAACATTTTGAAATTACTGTAATTTCTCAAAGGAAATAGGTCATTAGTAACTCATTAGTAAAAAGATCTCACGACAACTTTTAAACAAGTCATAAATGAGCAAGTTTTATAAAATTTACTTCCGTATCTAATTCTTTTTAACAAAAGTAAGCAATATGCGTGACAGTAATGCGATTGAAAAAAAGAGAAATATAAACACCTTAGTGGGATTTATAACAAAGCATATACCCATACAAACGTGCCTAAATTTAACGCGTGATTTTGATGGGTGGATAAATCCAATATTTTTAACGTACCTAATAAAGAATTTAATTTTCGAAAAAATAGGCCTATTCTGTTTCAAAACTGGTGACATCAGCAAGTCAAATTTAAATCGTACTAATCTGTGTATTATGTTGTCTTTATACATTTACTTTTACAGGTAATTGTTATAACTATTTACCCAGGTTTGCTACAGGTAGATTATTTCCCCAACACAGCTAGAAATAACCAAGGCTTAGTTTGTATCAGTACAGATACCGGGGCTTGGAAGTATGTTACTATGGCAACGCGCCACGCGCCGTCACACCACCATTACATTGATCCTGCTCCCTTATAGTTAACTATACCGACATCAAGACATACCTACCAAACATTTCCTTGTCCATTTTCCTCGTGTGTTTTGATACAAACTGATTAGCTAATCTAATACAGGCCACAGCTGTAGCGGTAACGTTAAACTACATTAACTCCATTAATATTGTATATCATGTAAGCCTACACCGCGGAATGGTGATTTTAAACCCTAGTAAGGTACACATGACTGTACTTGCCTAATATATTTCCACAACTAAAGAATGGGCATAAAGTGAAAATCTCGAGCAAAACAATACATACAAAATAAAATATGACCCAGAAAAAAACATGCCTACATTAAAAGTAGAAATTACTATGAATGAATCGTAAGCCTATTAGTTTAATTCAATCGATCCAACTCTTTAAATTGATACTCGTGTTCTAAGAGACAGTTTCGAAAAGCTCGATTAAAATTAATACTTTAGGAAACGTGAATTCGTTAATAAAGATTATTAAATAAAAGATAGATAACAGCTGACCCATTCCAACCATCGACCTTGGTTCTATTTCGGGCTAGGGTGGTGGCTTGCAGCTAGGTCAGGGCCAAGATAAAGTTATACCCTCCTCTATTCCCGCCAATACAGCACATTATTTTTTCTAATCTAAAGTACATTATTTGATTATAAATGATGATGAAATGTTTACTAAACTTGCACTCCGCAAGCAAACAAACAATAATATTCATAACATATTATTTATTTATTGTTAACTGTAGTCTCTAGTTTTACTTTACCTTATTTATGTGGCTACATGTTTCACTGTCGCAGGCAGCATCATCAGGCCAGCTATCTGTGTTCACTCAAACACTCGTACTACACAACACTTGTGACTACAGTTGACAATAAATAAGTGTAATATATTATAAAATATATGTAATTCTAAGGATATCAACTATGAATATAATAATATTCAAATAGCCAATGCTCTCGGACATACAAAGGTTAAGAGTGGATTAAAAAATTCGTCTCGCGGTCCTCAATTCGCAACTCGTAAAACTGCCGCGAAAGTACTTTGAGGAAGTAAGATCTCTCAAGAATTGCCAACTTTCCCATCTGTCATATTGTTGAAGCAATATCAATGACAAATTGTCTTTAAAGTTGCATCATTGCAAGTCGAAACCTTTTGATATCTTTTCGTTACGAACTTTCTAAAACGAAATTAATACGATTATGCAAATTTTAGCATAAAAGTTATCTGATGTTAGGGTCTCACCCTTGGCAGTTTATTTCGTGAATTTTTTTAGAAACATCTTAGAATAGCACAACACAATAAAAGAGGTGGGTACAATCAGTGTAACAGTGATAAAATGCATATAAGGGTCATGATGATTAAATTCAAGTTAAAGTCAGCGTAGAAGTAAATGACGAATTAGCGGCTTAAACCGCATTAAAAGTTAATTGACTTAAAAATTTGTCGTTGGGTGCGAGTCCCACAAACACAAAAATATTTAATGGAATAAATTAAATAGACCCTAGGCACTTATTTTCTGTTAATACATACATATAAATGCATAAATGCGTGGTTTCAACAAAACATAAAACCTCTAGGCTCATACAATCTCGTGCCGTCGTTGTTTTGTAACCGCGTTACGTAAAATGTGAACAAGGCCGTTTAAATATTTGTCTAAGAGAACCATTTCTGGTTGACCAATTTGCCAGCTAGACGTGAAATCAGCCAGAACTTCACACTGCGTGCACATTTCGTAATGCGAAATAGTTAACTAAAAATAGACGTGGGAGGAAAACTGTTTGATTCCCACGGATGTGAGTTTTAGTAACGAGTTTATTTTGTAATCTTATTATCACTAAACTTGCCTCTCGAAGTCCAATCTTTGCGGGTTTTCTTCGGTTGCGATTAAAATATAGACAATGTACAATAATTTTAACTTAAAAAATCTCTTTTAGGATTAGCAATTTAATATTTGATCACGAACAACAGAGCTGTAACCATATGTAATTAGACGGCTAATCTTAATATAAATATTATTTTTATTTAATCAAACTTCCGTCGAATGATTCAGCAGGCCGAAGCGATAATCGGCAACTAACATAATCTCGTTGACAAAACTTAATACTTAATGGTGAGTAATTATTAAAAACATTATTAGCTTTTTTAGCCCACGAATTAATTAATTCAATAAATAAAACGATATAAACAAACAAAGAACAACAAATAACGTTCAATATCATTGAGTAAGTGTTATTAACATGGGCATCAGTGTTATAACTCGGTGTTTAGCGAATCTTTCGCACAATTGAAGTCAAAGATTAAATATATATTGTTGGTAGATCAAAGCAGACGATAAAGGAAGCTGTTAAAACCATTTTCCGAACGCTATATTGGCCTGTATAACATCTGCAATACGAATGACGGCAACTAAACTGCAGACGTCAGGTCATTCTTACAAAGGAGCAACAAAAAATCTTTCGAATTCGCAACCCCTCCTAATAGACCCTAAGCCCTTACTTGATTACCCTTTTACAATCACAAAAAGTTTCACCCTTACAATAAAGACAGCAAGGAAATGATAAAAAAACGCTCAACATAAAAAATCTATCAAGACAAAAAATGGGCGAAAAGTTTACGGTACCTGCGCCAACATCCACCCGCAACCCTCGAGCTACCTGATCCCAATCCCAACCCCTGACCTACTTTCGTCGCTTCTTCCCACGGAACAAAGCTTACAACATATTTCCTGTTTTTATACTATTTCTGAAGAAAACTGTTGGAGTGTCAACTTTCTACCCCACATTGTCCGGCACCCTCGTGCTCTTAGCTTTCTCTAAAATCATTCTTATGCCTTTTTTTACAAGGCCATAAGTCTTCAACTTATAATAAAGGAAGAGGAACTGTTCGTAAATAGGGTACATTTATATTATGCCTCCCCCTTAAAAACTTTCTTGAGTTGTCCACACGTGAAGCTATACTACTTGAAACGTACAGTATTATTATTGGAAACTGTTTAAATTAACTTTTAAGCTTACGGCTTTGCTGCACCTCAACTATTTTGAGATTGTCTCCATAAGAAAAATATGAAAAGAAGACTTTTATTTCAGACCTAGCCTACAAGGTTATAAACAACGATTAAATTATATCGAACAAGTAAATAAATAGACCCTCTTTAAGTACAATAAAACCATGGTAAAATATTTCTTAAAAAATAAAAGCAGTATAACGTTCAATAAAAAAATTAAGATAAAACTGCAATAACAATTTATTTTTTTTTGTAATGAGAATTGACAGTAATCACATATTTTTAAAGTGAATTATACAAATATAGCCGATTCATTAATTAAGACCACTCGGGCAGTCTTAATATTTATTAAATACACTGAGAATGTTTAGAATAGAAATTAAAATGCGTTGCAAAATCAGTAGTTTTTTGTTTATGCTATTAAAATACAAATCTAATACTGTATTTCAAAAACATACACTTCCAAGCAAACAAAAACTTTCCTATTAGCTTAACAAGTAATTGGATAAAAAGCTTTTTGTGCTATAATTGAAATCAGAAAAACAATACAGACTCATTGTAAACATAGTCTGCACTAAGCAGAAACCACTATCGGGTTATCACAACGAGTTACGTAAATCTATGACGTTATCTGACCTTCGCACACGCATAGAAGCAAGCAAGCCAGGCTAAGCTTTTTCCGGGTTGGAAAAACAGGAAGCGCAATATAGAAACTTCAGTAATCATTGCTCGGAAAATAACAGCACGTGTTAATTGTTGCTGGCAGCTGGCCAAAATATTTCCCTACGCTAAACACTATTATTATTGGTTCGATCAATTCCACATTGCATTGAATTTGATTTAAACAAAGATTTGGAACTGCCTAGTTATAAATAATTCTGGCTGCACTTATTTGTCATAACTCAAAACCGGTAAAAATCAAGTATACAAAATAAAAAAGCGCGAATCTAACTCTTAAATCACAAAAGAAACAATAATTTATCTTTTTATTCATGACACATAGGCTGTACTGTAATTTTCAAAATAAGATATTCAATTATAATCAAGTAGACCTAGTAACAAATTTTGCAAAAAAAAAAGGAAAATATTTACACTAGCTAATTTATTCTTTGGCAAAAATGATAATTCGGATTAAAAATTGCATAGCTACATTTAATTTCTAACATTTACTGTAATAAAATAGATATTAGATTCATATGAAAAATTGGAGCAGTAGAATAGCCTAATGTTCAAACCAAGTACAAGAAATATATTCACATGCGGCCTTGTTCTTTACAACATTTTCAATACAATCGGACTGTAATGGATTAATCAATGAAGTACTTATGAATGACTTTAAGAAAACAGGATATTGTCAATTATTGTGAGTATTAATCCGCACATACTTGTCTGTGACGAGTGATTAGATAACGAAACTTCGATCTTGTACACAAGTCTTGTGTAAACTTTACTAGGCCTACGCGTCATCAGAAAACATTATACCTTACAGCAACATGTGTCTTCGAATTGCATTGAAATTCCGGTTTATTACTGCTCTGTTAGAAATACATTGTAATTAAAATTTAACTTAGTATCCAAATGAATGCCGATCAATTTGCTTTACGAGAAAATTATCTACAGTACCTTCCAAATAAGCAAATGAAAAATGCGCAAACTAAACTCAAGAACATGATTGGCAAACAACTTTAAATCTTAAGATAAAGGAGATCTCTTTTAAATCATTTGGTTGAATCAAATCAAGTTAAATTCCTTACAATGACCGTATAGATCATACCACGTTTTTATATTTACGAGAAAATGCTAACTTAACTATTTAAACTTCTTATTGGTATAAAAACGAAATGAGAGAAACGTGTGAAGGCCTATTACAGTCACGACTACTGTATAAGTGTTCACTTATCACTTACATGTGCCAGTTTTAGCTGTAACCCAGTCACGAAAAATATTGTTTGACACGAGATATCTAACTTTGTTGCCGCATCAGTTATATTTAGAAATCAACTAAAAATGTCGGAATTGTATTTGGCCTAATATTCCCTCAGAGTCAGATTATAAACAATTTTCTTGTAGCTAATATTCTACAATAATCGTAAGTAAAGAAGACAGAGGTAAATTAGTTATTTTAATCCAACTAATTCTTTCTAAAACTGAATAACAAACGCAATTATTACTATAAAGCTTAAAACTGTCACATTTTCTCTCATCGAATTTAAAAAGACATTAAATACATGTAAACATTTATCATACATTTCTACAAAATGTGTAGGATACAGAACATTATGGTAGCTTACATTTTCTGTTTTATACTAAGTTATATGCCATATAGAGTTATATGACTTACTGCTATAAGAAAATAATGATATTAATCTTGATTAAAATCGCATATTTCGTTTCAAGTCGGTAAATAGGGTTTTTATGTGCGACCATAATAGTTCCCAATTTCATGGGATTTTCATGCGAGCAAGGAAAAACTTACGAAAAACTTACCGGGCAAGTTATGAAGGATACTTTGTACTACACCGAAAAAATAACATACTTTTAATCATAACACCTTTTTATTTTAGAAAATACACCTCCAATTGGTTCTTACAAAATGAACTCAATGCATAACTATGTTCTACAGTATTTTATTTAAAACAATTGAAATGTGTGTTTATTGTGCAGGTAATGTTGTTTTGGCTTTGGAACTGTCCTGTTATAAACAAATGTAATTATTGTTGTAATCACCTGTTTATAATAAACATAAAAAAAGTGATTTATAAAGAAATTTTTTATTTGTAATCAGATGGTGCACGCTAAATTTTCTGTGTAGTGCAACGGTAAATAAGAACTTACTTGTTTATGAAGAGGTAAAAAAAAGCTGTTTTCGGTGTAGCATAATGAAAAAAAGATTACATATCTCCTCAGCCTGCCTTTATATTTATCATCGCATTCTCTATCTTCCTAGAAGACTGTTCCTACCTTCTTTATCATCCTCGTCGCAAAACTATTCCAATATCATAAAAATTAAAAACAACTGCTGTTAAACCTTAATACCCAATATTTCACTACTGTTTACACTACACAATATTTCACATTAAATAGTTTTTGGGTTAAATAATAAAATTTGTAGCGTGGATTTACAATTATCCGCTAATGATTTTCTGTCTTTGAGCTTACATGTAGCCTAGTCCGTTAATGATTAATTTGAATTCTAAAACGATTTTATTAGAAGTATGTGAAATACTTTATCCATGCCTATTGTACAAGTTACACGTTTATGTTTCAATCCGGTTTAAAGATTAAAGAAACGTAAAAAGTAATTGCGTTGTACAAATCCGACAATACAATTGAAAAAAAATGGCGTCGGTTAGTGGAACATTTGTGAAGCTAAAAGAATGTTCGTATAATCTCAGTTTCAACATCAAATGTAGCCTAAATATGCTAATTTTATTTGTGAAGATGCAAAATAATGTATTTTAGTTTGTTGTGTACAATATATTTCTTGGGAAATATCTAAAAACTAAAATCACGGTCCGTCCCAGATCCATACCGGTAAACATCTGCCTCTCGATTCCAAAACTGGAATGTTCAGTTTTCGAAACCAAGATGGCCTAACTATTCGAACTAGTCAATCGACATTTTGATCGATTCATTCAGTCTGCAATCATATTTTATATTTAAAGAAAAAGAAAAGTGAAAATGATAAGATAATTTACTAACAGAACTGACCTATACTATTTAAAGAAAAAGAAAAGGGAAAATGATAAGATAATTTACTAACAGAACTGACCTATACACAGCATCAACTATATATTTTCATTTAATCCGTTGAACATTGATACGACTTACGAAACCAATTTATTGCAACTGGAAATGTAGACAAACATACATGCAAGGTTACCTATAGGTTAACATGAGTGATAAAATGGCAAAATCGCAATCGCTAGGCACTGTCTATTTTAGATATAATATTCAATAAACGTAAAAAACTGCAGCGGGTAATGAAAGGAAAAACTTCTATACCGACCTACAAACGTACCACGAATAAGATGTACCGAATGTTAATTAGGTGTAAGCTTAAAACCGTTGTGGGTACAATCTAAATCAAATACGTCTAAACAAGCTAAACAAGCGAAGAGAAAGAACATTCGGCAAGCTGGAAAGGTCCTAAGATTTATTTAGAACAATAAACAAGTGTTATGTATATTACAATATTTTTTACTTATAATTAAAAAACATAAGAAGTTCTTATGCATATTGTAAAGAAATTCAATATTGTGTTCCCTTTAAGTTCAAAGTTGTCTGAAATTATCAAAATTAAAAATCGATAACAAAAATGCATACAATTAATCATACAAATTATGTCAGGTAGGGCCTAATGTGATTAAGTAAACATTTATTTGTTAAATTTAGTTGCTACAAAAATACACTGGCTTAAGTTTACTATTCGACCCTAGCCTAATACTTTTGCAGACAACGACGTTTTACATTCTACTGTTAAATGTTGAATACAGGTAAACATACTGTGACTAAATTCTATAGGTTAGAACCTTTAAGGTTTTTTTTAAAATTATTATTCTTGCATTTCTGTTGCCATAGGTTAGCTAACTTGCGCCAATACACTTAAAAAAAACTTAATAGACCGAGACGATATAAATTTTAATACATATTATCAATTTAAATAAAATTACTTACGGTATCTTTTCATAAGCGATTTCTTGTAGGCTTTGCAGTAAGGATCCACATTTGATCCTAAATGTCCGTCAGAATCGTCTGAATCGTCCGTACAATATTCCAACTTTAGTCTTGAAGTATTTACACTTAAATCTAACGGCGCTTCCACTTCCATTTTTGTACTATATGTTATTACACTTTTATGTTTTAAAAGACCAAAACACTGTCGTCAATCATAATTAATTTTGAGCACTTAAAAATTTACGATAAACCACCAAAAACACTCTTCTTTTTTGTCAAAACACTAACAAAACAAAACTGTCACTTTAATTTAAAAAGAGAACAAATCGTTTTGATAATATTTAGGTTCACTCTATTCACAAACACTAACGTTGATAAATAATCAAAGAAATTGCAGGAAAACTTAATAGTCGCGTGTTATTTAATGCCAAGTCAGAACATAAACATCAAATGACACGCTGAGGTCCGCGTCT
This sequence comes from Philaenus spumarius, assembly GCA_018207615.1. NCBI lineage: Eukaryota > Metazoa > Arthropoda > Insecta > Hemiptera > Aphrophoridae > Philaenus > Philaenus spumarius. The sequence goes on from JAGFPH010000004.1 coordinate 2,465,921, forward strand.
ACGGCCTGACTGGTGAATTCTATATTCTGGCCTAGTGACTCACATCATTTGACCGGTTCGGTTAACTCCGTCGATACTCGGTTTCAGTCGCGCCGACACCAAACTCTCTAATGCAACTATTTTTCGTTGTTGTCGTTTTTTCTCTCTCCCTAGTGAGCATTGTTGATGCATTCTTATTTTGTGATCTTCTCCACCTTCCCCTCTCCCCCCTTCGCATCGTCCCAATTACACATCGCACTTGAGTTTCTTATGCAACAGATTTATTTTGGCCTACAACCTAGCCTGACCATTTATTTTTTGCCTTTTTTTTTTACTTTTAAACCTAAATGTGGTGATGGCACGATAATTTAACGGAAATGGATGCAATTAAATGTTATAGGCTACCTATTATCTTTCAGGAAATAGATTATATTTTTTTGCGTGTACAGTATTAGTTTGACCGACATGATTGCGTTTTAGTTAACAACCATATTTGCTAACTTTAAAAGTGATTATTATTTAATCAAACTGAGAAGAATGCATTGAATAAATAAATTTTAGTCAAACAATTTCACTGTCAAAAGATACACAAAACGTACAAATCTCATTATTAAGATTATTACCCTAGTTTTTCAAACAGCAGCAATTTTATTTTTCACTTGTCAACTTTTATCTCAAAAACGAATTAACAGCATATATTTGGTTGAAATTTTGCATGGAGTTTTATAGCATAAAGGTTAAACTAAAAACCAATTAATAATTTTTCCTAAACACTCATTCAAAAATGGCAGCCTTTTAAAAGGGATATTTTCTTCTCGGTAATTTACTTGTATAAAATACAAGCTTAGTCTACAACTAAAATAGCTGTTTAATTTTTTTTCCATAACTAGATTATTTTCAACCAACAGAAAAACTCAAAACCATTTTGTTTGTGTTTAAAAAACATAAATTTTGGTTCACGTGAATATTTTTTAAAAAATTATGGATTTAGGGATTTTCAACATCCAACATTTGTTAGTATAGTAGCCGCTTCCATTTAAAACCCACAAAGAGCGTTTATCCGACCGGAACGCATCGGCTTTGCTTTACCCTCAGGAAAGTGTTGGTGATAAAATAGTATCTTTCAGAAAACACTAATAACCCGTAATACTAACACCATTATTTGCTTTGTTCCTCGTCTATTTTACAACTTATTTTGTTCAAATTGATTCCCAGAATGATATATTATATACCACAGTATGTAGACTATACTTTGCACTTGTAGGACATACCCACAGTTTTCTAAGAAGTAAACCTTAATGAAAGTATTCGCGGAACTTTCTTCACTATCTCTATCTTGTTTTACTGATCATAGATCGATACTAAGCCCCACTAAGATTTCTTCCATAGTTTTCCCTGTACACGTCCTAATGAACAACCAAACACACTACATATGCTTAACCGATCTCTACGCTGCCTTTACTGGAGGGTTTTCAGTTAGTTATATTATACAATAGGCTATAGCAGTTGTATTCTTGCATTAACTTTTCACAAAGATGTTGTTAAAATTAAAGCATCGACTTCAAATTGAATGTGTTGAATTAAAATAACGCATCTATTATATGTATTCAAAAATCTAACATATATTTAGAACATTCAGCGGCTCGTATAACCATGCGTTGCTACGCCAACTACAACTAGCTAATATACAGAGTGTCCCGTAAGTAAAGTGCCAAACTTCGGGGAATGGTTCTATGGGTCAAAAAGAAAAAAAGTTCATATAAACACAGACCCGAAAAAGCTTCGTTTTCTAGATATCCGCCATTTTGTTTCTTGTATAAAATAATTCTTATCTAGAGAACGGTTTGACTGATTCAGTTCAAACTTGGCATGAAGTTTAACCTAACAATGACATATCTCAAGAAAAATAAGCGATTAAATCCAATCATGAGTTTCAAAATGGCGGCTGTTTGAAAATTTCAAACCTAAATTACTCAAAAACCGTACATTAAGTTATGTGTAATAATTGGTTTATTCAACCGTGCATCCTATACCAACACAGTAAACAGCAATACTGTATGTACATTTGCTGTCATTATCTTTAACTTAGCTGTTATCCTTCATCCGATTGTTTTGACAGTTACACCATCCGAAAGGGAATCAAAAGGGCTACAAAAAATGTGTCGACATTTTTTGTTAAAATGTACGGATTTTGAGTAATTTAGGTTTGAAATTTTCAAACAGCCGCCATTTTGAAACTCATGATTGGATTTAATCGCTTATTATATTTCGTATTCGAAATATACCAATACAGTAAACAGCAATATTGTATGTACATTTGCTGTCATTATCTTTAACTTATCTGTTATCCTTCATCCGATTGTTTTGACAGTTACACCATTCGAAAGGGAATCAAAAGGGCTTCAAAAAAGGTGTCTTGACATTTTTTGTTAAAATGTACAGGTTTTGAGAAATTTAGGTTTGAAATTTTCAAACAGCCGCCATTTTGAAACTCATGATTGGATTTAATCGCTTATTCTATTTCGTATTCGAATTCTTATTCGAATTTATTCTATTTTAATTTATCACCTTAGATTAATCATTTTTTAATTTGAAAGAAGTTGTAAACAATGTTTTCTTTTCTTAAATGCATAACTATTATCCATTATTGAATCACAAAGTATAAATCTAATTTAGTATTTATTTTTACGATTTACGATCGTCATGATATGAATTTGCAAAAAAGACTTGTCTGGGACAAATATGTCCATGGTTCGTGTAGTTTATAATTCAACATCATTGTTTTGGGTAATGAACATACATATCACGACCGAGGTGCAGCGTAGCCTTAGAATCGATTTCACACAAACTTTGTTCTTAATCAAAATTGAAAGTCGCCTACTGTGCGACTCTATAATCTTTTCAATCCTAGAAAGCGACACTATTATCTATTTGTTGTTGAATAATTGTTTCTAAAGTAATAAGCTTAGTTCAACATTACTATATTTATTAGGCTACTGGAAGGCCTGCGTTAAGAACAAAATTAACATTGTGAAGATGAAGAATATCTGTACGTGCGTGTGTGCTGACATTAACATTACAGACTTTTTCGGGTTGTTTGAGTGCTATCATTGATATGATGGGCATTTATTAAGGGTCCACCACAATCGTAATTAGTCTGAAGCAAGACTAATGTATGTAATTAGATCAAAATATTATGTATGTGCTTAGAATATTAGTGCTCAACTAGTTTTTTGAGTATGTATGAACTTCAACTACAACAATAAGTCACAAACGCTACTTCTTAAAAGGCGATTTGGAATGTATCATTACAAAATTTCAATTTTAATTTAAACTAATAAAACTGATAATCTAAAAGAAACTTGATTTTGCTTTATTAGAATTAGCTAAAAGTTCGTTGAACGAAAGATGAATTGATAAAATCTTTTGGACTGGTGACGTTTACTTCCAGTGTTTTTACTTCAATCTGTTAAACTTAATATTAAATCACAAACTATAATGGTCTCGTTGTATAGTGGAATATAATGATTTTATGTACAAAAATAAGCTGTGATAAATTAAATTGGAAACGTCCCTACACTAGAAGCTTAAGTATGTTTCACTAAACAATTAAGTTGCTATAGTAACAATTTTTACAATTCAACAACAATGAAACAGATGATTTTCATAAATCTATGTATAGAATATTTTTGTTAAATAGTCCATTTTAAGTGAAAACAACTTGAAATTGTAACGTACGGTGCGTATATTCATAACTCCGGAATCATCGCAGAACGCGCGGGCGAAGCTGTAATATAAAACTACAGCAAGGCAAACCGATGTGGAAATTGTTTACGTAACATAATAGTCCATAGACCTAGTTACACTGTGGTGGATACACGGGTATTATCGGTCACCAACACCGGCCTACCCCGGCCAATCGGTTTGTGCAATATGCTGATTGCTGACGTTCTTCTATCTAAAATCCAACATAACGTTTCTGTATTTATGTGGTAGGATGTCAACGTCAACATTTTCATTTCGGATACCAACACTAAAACTTTGTATTCAACGTGTAATTTACTGTCAGCTGTGAGTGGTGTCCTTTTGATTAAGCCAAAAAAATATCAGAGAAACACATCTTTTCTCCCAAAAAACTAGCGGTAGTAAATTGAAATTTGTGAATTGCCATGAGAATATTAAGTAACTACATATTTATTTTACTTTAAAGAATAAATTGAAATGTAGGCCCATATCAGTAGTGCAATAAATATATATATATATAATGTGTGAACCGATTTTGACTGTTTTTAAAAATTTGTTCGTCTTGACTAGTAGATACCGATTAAAAAAATTTGTTTGGTAAATGAACAGAATTTTCTTAAAATGGCTATTGTAACGATAATTGTTTTTAATTTTTTATCTGGAAAAATTTAAAAAATAATATGTTAAGAACTAGTAATAACAATGTATGTTTAGAACAAAATGTTATTTTAACTAACTAAATAAAAAATATTGATTTAAAAAATGTTAAGGCACGCGAACGCTTTCGTGTAATATACGATATTATATATAGTTTTATGCAAGTTGTTTTCCGGCGTGGCAAAGGTTAAAAGTAAAAAGTAGGGAAAACGATTTGAAGTTTAAAGAAAAGAATAAACAAACAACGGAGTTAATGGAGACAAGAGTCCTACCACATGCAACAAGTGAATGTGTAAAGGAGTAACATTAGCCTATATTTTTCCTTACACTTTCCAGAACATTTAAAAAAATTAAAAAAACTGAGAGACAGAAACAATTTTTAACTTTGACTTATAAGCCGAGATGAAAAATTTGTCCAGGTTCCCAGCTCTTGGCTTTTTTTTTGTCTATTTTACTGGACTATAGCATACAAAAATACATTTGTCTTCTTGCTTATCCGCCTTTCTTAGCTTTGTCTTTTTTTCGCTTGACGCATTTCGGGTAGACCCTATCTTCAGAAGCTTTGTTTGCTATATATAGCTTGTTAAGTGTAAAGTCCAAATATATATACACACACACGAAGATTGTAAACCACAAATCAGCAAATAAACGCATTGCTTTCACCCACATAAACACAAATGCATGTGAGCATCGGATTCGTTATGCATATTTACTTTCTCGATCATCGGGAGTATGCGTAAAAGAATGTAATTAGTGGTTTCTATATTTACAATAATTAATAGAAACCGGAGATGTCAACGCCTGGAGGGAAAGTGTGTTCCACTCTGATTGTCCGACGTGAACTAAATAGTCTGTCTTAAGATTATATTGTTTTCTGTTTTTGTTTTTATACAATGTATCAGTTGAGCGAATGTATTTAAATACAGATAACATACTTAGCCGTTTGTTATATAAATTGAAAGATACACAATTAGAAATATATTTGATGAGATTTGGAAAAATGTGGTTCACCTCAAATATTATTATTCACCGAACCACAATACTTATGCCCAGAAGAAACTCAAAAGACTAATTTACAGCCTTCGTGTGTCTGACATTTTAAAACAATAGGCCTACTTCAAGTTTAGATTACTTCAGCAAATTTTTGGGGCATTATTTATAATTTTGCCTTTACTTAGACTACTTTAGACCTATATTCATGTTGATATGTGTTTCATTGTTGCATCAGTTAACTTTGCGATATAGTTGCCAGTATCCCTAGGAAATTCTGGATACGTTCTTGAATCGACATTATCTTACCATTCTATTTGTATGCGTTATCAATATTGTCGGTGGCGAAAAGAATCCAGACCTACCATAAACATATTTGAAATTTACCCTCTTAAAGACTTTACTTTTGCCAGTAGAATTAGTAAAGATGTTATGGAATAACTCACGTAAAAACTAACGCCAATAGTTGGATCAAACTGTCAAATCTAGCGAAAACTTTGACCTTGCGTATAAGTCGCCGCCTTTCCAACTGAGCTACCATCGTTCGCCATTTTTAGAAGGCAAAAGCTGTGTTCATGTATATGTCTTATCTACCAAATCTTTAGAAATTTAAAAACATACGAAACTGACAAAATACATTTTGTTATTTCAAAACAACGGGAAAACTGAAATCACACACGCATATATTTCGCTGAAAGTTGTTTTAAAATATGCATAAATACAAGAAAAATATACAATAAAGTATATGTCTGTATTTCAAATCGTACTGCATACTGTAATTCAATAAAGACCACTACAAGTCAGTATAGTTTGTGAATAAATTAAAACTTGAATTAAAAACATTAATATTATGCTAACAATTAGGCCTAATTATTGTCTTTGTTGTTATTTTATTTTGAGATTTGTGCCAATTGGACTAAACGAGATCGGGAACTGTGAAAAGGTATAACAGCAACATCCATAGCTGAATTCGAACCTTTCACATCCCGTCCGTGGCTTATTAAACTCGTCTACTCTACCAACTTTACTACGTTTTAAGGGCGGGTTTGATGTGAACTGCTGCCTGGACATGGGGCACAGAGGACCTCATGGTTTAGGTGCAGTGGGTCCCGGTGGTGGATCACATAAACCCCCTAAATAATAATAATAAAAATACTACGTTTTATAAAAATTGCCTATGAATCTACATTTTCAACCCTATAACACATTTAATTTCAGTAAGATTTACTTGGTCCTTTTGAATCGACGAAATTTGTTAACGGCTTCGAGAATAGATTTGAAAGTTAAATTGTTAAGGGGAGGATACCCTATCCGCCATATTGAATCTGATTCCCATAAGAGCAATGCTACAGAATAAGTCATTTTATTCCGTTAATTCGTGGAATAAATTAAAAAATTTGGTTTCATTTTGAAGTAATGTCATATGCGTTGATAAGGTTGATTGCTGAATACATTTTCAAAACCCGTTTTATTTTTTTCATAAACGTATGATATAAATAATAGAAAATAGTAAACTGTATAAACTTTTTACTCAGTTGCAAAAAGAGATATTGCAAAAAACCTTAGCAATCAACATCCACAATCTATTTTACTTTAAGAAAAAAATACACCTTTCGTTTTTTGACGAAAATCACACAAAAATATGTGATTGCCTCATTTCAAACCATTTTATAAATTCAACTTTTGTAATTGAGTGATGAAAAAAAAACTGGATATTCTTTATAAAATTCACTTTTAATCATACATTTTTTATTGTGTACAGAAAAAATTTCAAACTTGGTATTTCAAAAATGTAAATTAGGCCCTACGTGACAAATAAAAAAAAATTTAAAAAAGTGTGTAACGCAAAACGGATGCGTATTGTGACTGTGGTTAAAATTATACATTGCAAACAATTTTATGATAAAAATTAAACGAAATAAATGGTTTTAAATTTACCATTGCTTTTATGGGATAAAAATCCAAGATTGCCGCCACTACAGCAGACCCTAAATACTTAAAATTTACGAACAAACGAGTTAGTTGTTAAAGCTAACCATTCTCATTGTTTCCAAATGATCATTTACGACTCTTTCCTAAGATATGGTAATTTGGTATTATTATTCCTACTTTTGTTCACAACTCGATCGGAGATAAATTTGTCAATAGTAAAGATTTTGAAGCTAAACATTATTCTTATAGATCCAAAATGTTGGAGGTGCAGCAAAAGACGTTACGTATTCTAAACGTATTAAAAGCTGTAGGCCTAATCGAATTGGCTTTAAGAATATTGCAACTTAAAAAAGGAACTAGTTAGCTTATCAGAAACAGGGAATGTGCTAGTTTTTCTTCTAAAATGTAGACTTAGGTGAATTTCAACCAATGAAAAATTCAAAATCATACCGAATGTTAGCTGTGGATTCCAGGGTCAGTATAGGCACCAGTACATTGCCCTATTGCTTCAGAAGGCCTCTACAACTGGAACTATTATTTCTACGGAGACCTTGGCTAACATATCAGTCCAAGGTTTTAGTCGGAAGTTGGTAGCAATGTGGAACTAATATTCCTTCAAGAAATGCTTTGAAATAATCGAGTAACGGTAGTTCCATAGTTTAAACTTATATCAGATGGGACAAAAAGCTCGAAAGAGAATAACGACATTTTCTATCCAAAGTGAGAAGGAATCGGGTAGAATACTTTTTGTTTTGTTTATGTGTTGTGTTTACAGCCCACAATACTATCCACTAATATATTTCTTAAAAATTCAGGTTGTGCACTGCAAATCTAATATATAGTCGATTTATTATAAGCCCAAACATGTATAAGAAAGATGAATTAATTTTAAAAGTTTACTTTTTTAATGTTCTCACTTCATTTCCACCGATTACATGACCGAGAAGATAATGCACAGACAAACTAAAGGCGACAGTTAGTTGGATTCGAACTAAAAACCTTTAAGAATTGAACAGCTATGTGCTACTTTCTTCACCTAAACGTGTACAATTCCGTATTATTGTCCCTTTTCAAAACAATAGAATTTTCTGTAAATTTATCGTATTTGTAATTTTAACTGGACAGTTTATTCGCTATGTTTAGTAAAATAATAAATTGTGTTGTTCGAAATTTGAGCATTTATTTAGACGCGTAAAATAAACACGTACAGAAAAAACAAAGTCATGATGCAGATGTTTTGCTCAGTTCGAAATGTATGTCACAAAAAACTAAAAAAGCAAATGAAAGCGGAACAAAATGATTTAAATAAATGAACACAGATCATAAAGGATACTTGCAGTGGCATCCGTCAAAACGGACATATTATTTCAATATTGTTTTTTCCCCCAAAATTTATAGCCTAATTTAAATTATAGCATTGAAGAAAGTGTTGTTTCTTCAATGATTATCGTTAGGCCCTATATTAAAATAATATTGTAGATTAAATCATAAGAAACTATTAAAACCACCAGAACAGTATTTTGTAAGTGCCCATCCAAACTTATTTGATATACGTAGATCCTGGCAAACGATAAAGACTGCTTAGGGTTTCTGCCTTATAAAATCGTATAGATCCTGAAGGTAGTTTTTTTAACGAGATGTAAATTTAAACTGAACTAAGCCTACCTTCTGGCGCCGCTAATTCCAATTTACCTGTAACAAACAATAAACTTACATTAAACAGGGAAACAGTAAAATGTTAAATACAAGTTGTTCGTTATGATATAAAACGTAAACAAATAACAGAGTGTGCTGTAATTTCCCTGTTTAGGAAATAACGATGACGGAAGTCTAAACTGTACTACCGGAACCAGATGTAAAATGGTCCTGAATCTCAAAACATTATGAGAATGGATAAGTATAGTATTCCTGAAATGCGACAAAAAAGTATTAAAAAATTTAGTAAATGTTTTGTTTTCTTTTTTCCACACTTGATGATGTATTTTTTTCATAGAGGTAAATCCAAAAGAAGAATTAAATTAAAATATTTATAAAAACTTTTTAGGATGCATTTTCCCACACACGTAAATTGAAAACGAAAGAAAAAACAAAAAAGGATGTCACGTAAACATAGAATAAACGTGTAATTTAAAATGTATTATTTTAAAACCTCGACAAGTTATAAGCTTTTAGTTTCCTGAAATTCTACAACCGATGAATCTAAAAACCTGTGATGAAGGTAAACAAAATAACGTGGAGTAATTTTAATTGTATCGGATATGTTTTGAAAACATGTTTTTTAAGTTTAATGAGCATACATTTGTTTGTTTATATATTATTGTAAGTTATTCCTTTTTAGGCATTTTAATGAAGATTTCTTTTCCTAAAATAGTAAAACATAAAATGCAGCCTACAACCCTCTGCTGCAACTTCGTATTACTTTGTAGCCTACCTAGTAAGCGGATACATTTTAGAAAGTGAATTTATTCCTTTGTTGCTTAACTTTATTACCACACGAAGACATCGAGTAAACTGTGTGAGCTCCTTTAACCACTGAGCCACGCTGCTACCCGAGTGTATTTGAAAATGGAAATATGACGCTGGAGTTCTCTTATATCAGTTATATCACACGCTGTTTACATATAAACGTACCTTTTAAGCTAGATTTCCGTAAAACTAGTAAAAAGCTAAGAATCCTAGTTTGGTGTGTATCAGACAACCACTTTTGTCTGGAGGAAACCAATAATATTAAAGAAGTACATTTTCACAGATTAAACGCCAATTAATTGCAGATCAAATTTTTGTATATTTGTAAAATCTTCAATTAAGAATAATAAACTCAGTATAAAACCTTTCCCTTTCACTTCTTGACGACATTTAGTATGTAAGTGTATTTAAAGTTTTACTGCACCTCCGATCTACTTTTCTTATTATTTCGTGTTTAGCATTATTACTTCAAAATTATCTCTTATGAACCTTTTTTAAAGAACGCTTGAATGTGGTTGTTTTAATTTCGAAAAATAGAAAGTTTTGCAACCAATATCCATTTCTAAAATTAAAAGTTTTATTAAATTTGTGAATGAAATATTAAAAAAGCTATACGTTGTTTCAAGGCGAAGAGAACAGAAGTGAATTCAATCGATTCATCTTACGATCAATTAACAAATGTTTTGCTCCTACAGACCCTCACAAACTTAGTTTCCAAGTATGCCTACAAAACAACCGGCCTTCCTCTTCAATACGTGTTTTAACAAACTATCTATTTCAGTTCCAGTTACTATTATTGAGGACCTGCCAACTTGAACTACTAGAAATTTCATTTACTTTAACAACGGACTCTCGACGGAAACTATTTCAGTTTGACTATCTGTGTCATTATTATCACTTAGCTACAAACTCCATTTCAGAAAGAAATCAAAGATAATTCCTAGTTTGTGCATTTAAACTATTTTACTACCCTACAGACGTAAGCAGTTCAAGATAAAAAAAAGAAGAACTTTTTACGTACAACTTTTATATTCATAATTATAGCAACCCAATTGTAGACGTATACAATTAGGATTACCAGTTTCAATCGTTAAACCATTTTTAGGTTAATGAAACCTAAAAACTAGATTTTCTTTTTAAAGTTTCACTAATAAATAATTTAATTCGACGAATTGACTTTTAAGATAATTTTGGAGGTTTTACAATAATAATGCTGTACAATGAATTATACATTGATTATAAATGAATGGGAATCTATCCAATGCCAAAATATTTAATAAATGCTCATTAGTTTATATTCTAAAACATTTGTGTTTATTTAATTTACGAAAATTCGTCAAGGATTTTTTTGTAAATAAAGTATGTAAAAGTGTTTACTTTATACCAGTAATTAGACTATTAGGCAGGGGAGTAGCGTATAGCGCAAGTAAACCGAACGCCAATAACTAAATTCGAACCTACGTAACAGTGTTGTTTCAGATAGACCTCTCAGCCATCATGTTTTTCGTACGTAGTGTGGTTACACTTTTGAGTTTGAATGGTGGCCATTTTATACGTTCTTCATTATTACCCTATATTAAATCAACTCCTATAAAAGCGAGTGTACGCCCGTATGTAAACATCTGTAATACTTGAACAAAACCCAGCTTAGATTATACTTTGGTGTTAAGTTTACAACTTCAATCATTCTAATTTCTTGTGAAGTTGATTTAAAAAAAGAGTTATAGAAGGTAGTAATGTATGCTATAATACATTATAAGATTTGCTTTGAGGTTGTAAACTGTATATAAATACAATTTTTTATCGTTAATTTACTATTCGTTTATACAAATTTAAAGAAGAGATACCTTTTTGGTTTACTTCGGAAACATTCGTACATCTTCGTATAACATATAAACATATTCCATTACTAGTTAACTTCTTCACTCTATCAATATGACATAAAAAGCAATTAAAAGATAATATTTTTTATCTTTCTTTAAATATTTAATAACGTATATAAATAAAACATTTTAACAAATAGGCCTACAGTTTTATAATCCTTATAGTTTTACACATTTAATTTATCGAGCTAAAAATCCCTGCCAGCATAGTTAGGTAGGCTTACATAAAGTCTGTTGTTTTTAAATAAAATTTTTACATGATGTATTTCTGATTTTTATCTAATTATTCTGCCTGTGAAATTTCACAGGGGCTTACTAGTATAAAATATACAAAAGGCTAAAGCGGGTATTACACGCATCAGCTTGCAAGCTACAAGTTGAAGAGTTTGCTGTAGGTGGGAAACACTAAAGACGCAGTTTATATCAGACGCATGCGCAGTTCGTAAAGCTGATGTCCGCTTGTGAAAATATCAAAGCTATCCGATGTTTGTCAGCATGCTGATATCAGCTTGCACAAGACATTTGTACCCTATACACGAGCAGCTTGCAGCGCAGCATGCTGCTCAACAAGCTGCTGCTTGTAATACCCCCTTATAATAGTTAACAAAGTCTACTACTTATACTTTGATGATTTCTGACGTGGATATGTATGGATACGTGTCTTGTACTTAACTAAACGCACAATCGTGCGACGGAGCAAACTTAGTATCATATACCCTGCCTTATAAATAAACTTACATCATTATATACCCCACGCGTTCATTTCCAACAGCTGGGATGAGCTACGTGTGGAGTAATCGTTAATTGTGACAACACTGGACAGTTGTGGTTTTCTCAAACGCACAACACTTTTTCCCCAGTTAGTCATCAAGTGTAGAATGTGTTTTAACATCCAAAAAAACGAGAACAACGAAAACGTATTAGGATTTGTTGTACATGAGTATGTGTACGTGGTGTTAGATCGACTATCGTTCACATTCTTTTTATTCACTGCTGTTTTTCTCCATGATATTGTGCACGTAATATAACTTAAACATATTAAACAAAAGATGTTATCAGATTTTACGGTTTTCATTATGACATCAAGGTAAAAGTGCAATAAACTCTGCTATCAGAGACACGGGCAAATTCTTGTTGGTCACACATTTCAATGTACACGAGCACACGTTATAGATTACCCGTTGACGTATTAAATGACGTCATCGTGCATCGAGATAAACACGACAGTACTGTACTTAGTAATTTAAACGTAGAACTTTACATGACTTTTTATAATTGTTATTCGGGCAATCTAAAAGACAGACTTACGTTTTAGTAATTCTTGCCATTTTTAAGTGTCAATTACTCAGATAAAATTATACTTTTATTCGAGTGTACCAGAAAGGATATTTTACGAGTAAAAAAGTAAAAACTATGTATAATAAAAAATATACGAGTGGAAAGAAGCTCCTGGTTTTGCATTGTTTTCCCAAATTAATCAGGCTTATTTTAATATTGAATAAAATAAGGACATGTGTATATAGATCATGGAACATCAATGTGGTTTGATTAGTTTTAACACAACATTAATTGTGTGAAGTATTTAAAGAATATTAGCAGAACAAAATATTATTATTTTTCATTAAAAAACAAATGAAAATAAACAAAAATTGCATTTAGAGTTCTCTTATTTAAAGAACGGAAATAAGATTAAAGATAAAATCTTTCTATTTGGAACATTTTCAATTTTTTTTCCCCAATGATTTAAAAAAACATAGTATTTATTTTAATATTTCGGTCGTAAGAACTATAAAGTGACACATTAACTGAAAGTGCTACATTCAATGAGGGATGTGACTACCCAAAGGCATAATTTAAGAACATACTATCTCAACTTTAGCTGATACAGAACTTATCAGAGTATAGTGTAGCTGATTACTGATTTAATATATGTTTAAAACAACGGTCAGACTTGAAAACTAAGAGCTGTTCAGAAGAAACTGGTTAAGAAAATCATTCAAATAAACTTCACTTTCATCTAGTTTTTTGTTCAAAAATCCTGTTCGATTTTATTTATTTGAACAATATCGACATTTATGATAGCGAAACGTTACGAACGTATAACCAAAGGACTAGTTTGATGAGGGGCTGCAACTTCAATATGTTCTAAGAAAATTAGAGAACGGATACTTAGATCAAAGCATCGGATGTAACTTTCCTCTTCCAATCAAGTTTGGCCTTGAGTGAAAACCTATCCATCAGGTTTAACTAACAGCCCTAATTCTGCGGAACCGGAGGCCTACGAAGAAATCTATATCAAATACTAGAAAGCTGACACAATTATTTGTTTATCTATTTGAACGACGAAATTACGCCCATTTTCAATTAAAAAAAATTAGTATATTAACACACATAAAGAATTGTTTAATAGCTCTAGTTATGGTTGTTGCTGAAGCTTACCTTTTTGTTAACAACAAATAAATTAGGTAGCTTAGTTAAGCTCTGGGTTGTAAAATTGTCTTCGTTTACAAAATATAAAACCGTGATGATACTTTTTAAGGTCCCTGAATATTATTTCTTCTGATTTTTCTTCATATTTTGTAAACCCATCTCTAACCCAATATCCCTCTTAAATTTTACTTATTTAAATGGATTTCCACCATCTGCAATCGATTTTTATAACATTACAGTATAAGTGATCTATGTGAACTATGATTAGTTTTACCTCGTACTCTCATATTATTTAAAAAATAAAATTTCCTTACCAACAAAATATTAACATTAAATTTTAGAAATTATTTTTTCCCCGTCTATTTCAATCTCATTATCACAGCATAATAGCTTAGGCCTATTCTCACCAAAAAGGCCAGTATTTCTTAAATTTATTTCACTACTTAAATTATAAGGTTAATCGCCTTCTAATAAGTTAAATACATTAAGTTTTATAGATTTCTCATCGCTTCATTCCAAATCTAAAATAAGTCCATCCGATTTAATGTTTTATGATTTTTTTTAGATTGTGTAAGCATAGCCTACTTAATGATTTTACATAATAGGAACCAGAATTAGGAAAACTTATGTCACTTCACGCACTGATAAATTTGTTGGCATTTTACTGAGTTATTCAATGCCAAGCAGCTCTCTGACAAGACCAGTAATTCTTGTATATTATAATTAATTGTTTAACCGTTAGAGTATGATTTCCTTATATTATGTACTTATAATTATTGTGGTGTACTAATAAGTTATTTGGTCAAATATGGTGCGGTCTGTTGTAATTAAAAAAATAATAATAATTATGATTTGTTAAAATAAAAAAAGAAAGTGTGATTATTTTAAAAAAAATACTTTGCTGTATTAACTTAAAAAATAACTAACGGAAATGGAATTTATTTCTAGATTAATTATTAACATTCATGAAAATTTGCAAAACCGAAGTATAAGATTCCGCTTCAGTTTTAGTTGAAAAATAAAAAAAAATCCAAAATATCCTTAAATTTGTTGTAGACTCGATACTGGACATCATTGCGCAACAGTGTTGGATGTTCTTACTGTAGCAGGCTGGAGACCACTTTGCCTTCTGCCTTCCTTTTCGGTGGTAGCTAACCTATCAGCGAGTATTTCATTCATTATTTACATACCGGTATATTTCGCCTCCAGTTGTAATACAGATTGTAGATAAACTATAGTTCTGTTAGATTATAAATAAAATGTAAAAACTTTGTTTTATACATTTAATATTATTTACAAACTACTTTTAAGGTCATGATTAATACTACACACCTTCGCTGGAGACCCCTGATTTAGTTCAATTTCCAAATTCACATCTTGTTCCAAGGGAGATGTCGTTTCGCGTGACGGTTTTTATAAGTGATATTCACGGCTATATCATATTCTAAAATAAAAGAATTTTTAAAAGCATTGTTTAACAGTTTAATGGGTTTACAAAGGTATTATTTGATCATGAACGATTTAATAAAAGTAAACGTGAATGTGGGTTTCTAAATTTTGTATTGATATGTTGATAATTCAGATGGAAAGTTAGAGCATGCTGACACATTCAATTTGCACGTTTATATTTGGGGTATAGAAGAAATGCTAAATGATTGAATGAAGAAATGTTTAATATAATTATACAAAATATATATTTAAAGGAATTTATAAAAACAATGATACCAAATTAGATAAAGTACGCAAAAAACAGATTGTTTCCTTGACAGATCTAACGCACTTAGGCTGATTCATTCGGGAAATTAATTTAACTAAACTCTCTAGCAATTTTTGTGTGTATTTAGGCACTTCAAAGAACTTTCTGTACCGATTTTCCGTGAAATGTGCTTAATTCATTTATCAAATGATTTTAAATTTTAAAACCGAAAACCGAAAACGATCACAAACTTAACGTGTTTTTTTTCTGTAGCCTTTCAAGATGTAGAAAATAGAATTAGAAATTTGGTAAAGATAAAAGATAGTCTTTCATTGCCAACGAAATTACCAGAGTATTTGGCTACCTAGTATTATAATAAACAATAAAACAAACCTGTTGAGAGATTTGCCAGCGATAAACGACATCTCACGGTCAATCTTCTTTTTGCTAACTTTTTGGCGAAATTACTTCAGGAAACGTAGATGGTTACGCAATCTACCAATCTGTTTTACATTTAATTGCGTTACAAACTGAAACACTTCTATTTCCTGTCTAATAAAAAGAAACAACAATGACATTTTATATCGACGCTATCAAGGCAATATTGAGGCTGCAGTGAGCAAAATTTGTAAAACGAATAAAAACGAGTAAAGTTGTCTGAAACAAATTCAACGTGAAACTTTTAATCTCATAATGGCTTATTTTAAATAATGAGTGAATTGAAACGTGTTTTCTTTTAAAAGTGCACTTGTACTTTCAATTTGCCTTAAGAGTTAGAGTTTATGTCTAGATACCTTTAGAACATTTGTTGCTTTTCCTGTGTAAATATTCATCTTTGCATTTTTTTTCTTCAAAATCGTAAACTAAAGAGATTGGACTCTCTATAGGATCAAATGTTTGTCCATTTAAAAGGGAAATAGTATACAAAGATGAATGCCATAATTAATAACAACAGGTATCTCGCTAGAAGTTCCGCCTCATCTAATTTTAATTGTTATAGATTTAAAATTCACACTCTGTGCAACAACTACATTTTTAACGATTTCCAAAAAGAAACATTTGGAGATAACAGGAACAACTCACAATGTTAAGATAGTATCCCAAAATTGTAAGACATTTCATATACATTTGACCTTTATAATCTTACAAATGTATACCCACTTTCGCCCTTTTTTCTTAAAAGGAATTTTAGATCCAGCTATCGTTTCTTTTAAACTCGTACTTATATTTAATAATCCTTTTCTTTACCAAATCATTTATTAACTACAACTGTTTACCAATAAAGTTCTAGAAATTTCAAATATACTTTAATTTTAAAACGGTTTGTGGAAAAAACAAAGAATACATAGATCCTCAAATTATGTGGGTACATAAAGGAAGAAAGTTAAATTTTGTTTTTCCCAAAGCGCTCTCCCACGCAAATGTGCTAGTATGTGTTTAAAAACCCTAAAACAAATCCCAAGAGTTTAAAGGTTTTACCTCTACAACATTAAACCCTACTAAGATACAATGATTTCCTTAGACTCTAGACTGCGGGAGTTTGCCGACTGCGGTTTTGGTTGGGAAAGAGTTGCGCAGATCGCATTTGGCAGAGTGAGCGGAACTTTCTGGGACAAGGTCTCCCGTGAAAGTTGTCAAGTTCCGGACAACAATAATTCCCATTTATGTTATTCATCTATGTTTGGTTGCGACACCGACACCGGCAGAAACGGAACAGCTCTCCGAGTCTCAGGGGTGGGAATTATTTCTTGAGAACGTATACCGTATTCCAATTCCAAATCAAAAATAGACCCAAACGGTGTTTTATTCTTGGACACCTGATCGCCAGAAATAAAGTTTATATCTTGTTAAGAGCAGTTATATAGAGAGGTTGTAGAACTTTTATAATATTATTAAACTAATTAATGGTGACAAACAATTCGTGCATAAACACTGTTAAAATGAAACATATTTACCTTTCATCAAAAAATTATAATTTATAGGCTTACTTTAAATAAATCGCGCACTGTATAGAAAGCATTCCTTATATTTAAAAGTCCATTTGGGTGTTTATATCTAAATATATTTTTAGTTACTTTAGTTTTATAGTATTAATAATGGTAAGCCTAATAAATTCGTAAAAAAACAAAAACATATCAATTTCAAGAACTCTTTTAAACGAGTTTAAAGTTTTCAATCAATAAAAAAATTATAACATTGCCTGTACCTAATTAAGTTTAACATTATTCTATAACACAGAACATATCTAATGTGTGAAACAGAACCTTCGATATGGTGACAAATAACAGTTATTCTAAATATATAAATTATCTTACTTTTTTTTTGTACGGTGAAGAAAAATTTGCGAATCGACCACAAGAAAATTTAAACCGATAATACGACGTATGCACTATAAAGGTTGTAGACAAACTATCACATCAAAAAAACTCATTTCTTGCTTTTTATATTTAAATGCACTTTTATTAAATGGTACAACCAGAAAGTGAATGTATACTCAATTTATTTTCGTAATGTTCATATTTTCCTTTATCTGGGGTATATTAATGAATACAGTAAACGTTTATAATTGAGTTGTGTGTTTACTATTTCAGGTCTGCTTATTAAATATTTGTGTACAGATGATGTAATCACACCAATCAGAGAAGATACTTGTATTCACTGTTATGAAGTAACACGCCTTTTTACGGAATGAAGTTTGAAAAGTGACGACCGTCCCAACTGGCAACAGATTAGTGACAGATTGTTTGTTGTAAGATGATAAATTCGTCCAAATATACGCTAACCCAAATATTTTAAGTATTAGTAGTTGCAAAATGTGCATAATTTGTACAAGTGGTTTAAAATTTTAACTATTTTAATTTCAGTGTACTCATTTAAAATTTGATTTGAAATATATGGGAAATTCAACTAAATATGCCGAAGTAATTCCCTCCGAATAGGATCCACAGTTCGTGGTACTCGCTGGTCGTACGGATCCGGGTAAGGAACCCGCGCTCCTTGACATAGTAAAACCAGAGTTTTGCAACATATCGTGCTCGACCGGGTGTGGCACTTCCCGACCTGTTCCACATTGGAATTATTTATCCGACTTGAGAAAAAAATCCTAAATATAGGCACAACTAAACTAGACCAATATGACCGTGAGGTTGGGTTTAATGGAATTAAGATGTTTACATCACACAAAGCAGTTGTAGAGAATACGAGAGTCTTTATATTAGTTAAGACTTATGTAAGGGTCAACTATCAACATTCAAAGTAGAGAATACAATACAAGATGATCCAGAGTATTTATCTGAACAAAATCTTTAACCCTTACAAAATGTCCTTTTTTTGGGCAGATAAATAACAAATATAAACTAATAAAATTTGCTTTAAGTTTATATAAAATAATAATTAACTGAATCAAAAACTTGTAAAAGAAAATTAACCGACCGCCTGAATTCAATAAATATAAATGTATTGCTTCCAACAACTATCATTATTTATAAGTAAAATTTGGAGATTACGTGAGTTTTCAACAAAAAAAGTAAATGTGTGCGGTCGTGGAACGAACTTCATCACGCCTTTTCTTCAATTCTTTTACCAGCCTTACGGCAACTTACACACATAATTTTAATCTTTCAATTGCCGTTAATTATGAGATTTTTTTATACAAATGTTCACTGTATCCATACGTTTAATGTTATTATAATACAGGTGTAGAATAAAATTATAACATCAAAGCTAAGATGGTAAACACAGTTAAATGCTCCGTTCAAAAACTTAACTGCTTAAGCGCTTGACGATTATAGGTGAACTACGCCGGACAGAACCGATCGTCTCTTAATTTAAATTAATGATCCAAAACACATGTTTATTGGATGTATTTTACAGTCATTGCCATAGCAACCAATTAATAACACTTTTTTTCGTTACTCATTACATTTTCTATTTGTATACTCCTACCGCAACAAAAATATCACAGAGTAAGTAACTAAACAATACAATCAAGGAGGGGAAATAAATTATAATTTTTAAACTCGCACATTTAAATATTTGAAGTATGTTTTAAGGTGTACTGTACTTTAATATTTTAGTGTAGATTTCTGGCCCAAGAAAAAGTAAATAGCCCAAAAATGTCAGAATCTAAACCCTAAGTTTAAACTATTCTCAAATGCTACTACGGTAACTAGTGCCGTCTTATAGCGAACCAATTCTTGTCTAGTTTGTACCTTGTCTCTCTAACGTTCATTAAAGAAACGTAAGACAGCAGAGTGAGTGGCTCTATGGTTAAAAACGTCCGTCCATTCTGGCAAAGTTTCAACCTCTAACACAGTTGGGAAAGTTCGAAGATAGTGGCATTCGGTTTACATGCGTTCTAACTAGTAAAAAACGTTAAGAATAAAATTCAATAATATACAGGCTAACTTTTAACAAATATGCATTTTTTAACTCTGTATTTGATGCCCACGAATAAGTATGAAACAGTCAGAAACATATGAACCGTTCGAGCAGGTCAGTGCCGGTAAAACATAATCAAATTTCGTTTCGTTATCAATTTATTAAATTACACACGTAAAAATGGCCTATTTAATATTCTAATCAGTGCTGCATAGGGAAATTTCTTGATGGGGAAGGTGGATTTTGCTGTCCCACTCCTAGATTGTGACCATAATATAACTAGAACGATACGTGATGGATTGGATGGTTTATTCCACCCCTCGAAAATCCAGCAATTCTGACTTTGAAAAAAGGCAGTTCATTTAGAGTAATCAATAAAATTAGAAATTCCTTCAATAAGGTCTGCCAGTTATACAAAAATAATTGAGTGAAACTTTTAAATTCCCTTTCACACTTTGTCAAATTTTTAATGTACATCCCTGACTTAACAATCTTGTAAAATACAAAAAGAAATATATTGAACAAATAATTAATATATCATTGGATTTGTCATTTTGTTCTGTACTTAGTCATATAAAGAAATAATTGAGTCTGTACAGTATTTTCTTTTTTAAAGTTGACAGTACTGAAATATTTTACACAGAAATTAACAAATCCCGTAATATGATAGGCAACGAATTAATTGTTAAAATAATTATAAACACCATAAAGGTATTAATCTCTGAATTTCTACTTCTGAATTTGACATTGATTTTACCTAACTCAAGTGCAGACCACGAGAAAAGAAAACCCGTAAATATGATGCGTCCATGAACTAGGTTTACTTTGCGTATGATAAAACGATGACACTTCAATTCAACGGGTGATGTAATTTTAAAACTGCGCAGTTTATTTTAAAAATAAAGTTTACTATGGTTAAGTGGTGCTAATCAGGACGTAGACATCATGGTATCAGCCGGAGTTATAGCCCTGGATTTCTAACTTTGTTAGAGTATTAACCAAACTCGAAGTTGAAAGTAGGACAAGAAGTGCTTAATAACAATCCAAATATCAAATTAAATAAGCTTGTACATTATATAAACAATACTGGTAGGCAACGTTCACTTTGGCGGTTGGTAACTCAATTTGCCTCGTTCGCTAGGAGTTCCGTACTGTCTCAAAAGTGTTTAGTTATTGTAATTAATATTATATTAATGAAACTAAATACAATAATTTTCTATATAAATACAAAAGAGCTAGAGGCATGATGGATGAGGTAATGCGATATATTAGCTAGCGGATATTTTGTTACTTGTCCAGGTGTAGTTTCACTACACAGTTAAAAAAAAATTATATTTTTTCGGGAATAACATTGGGCCTTATAACTTTTTGGGAACTAACATTTGCCCATGTAATTTAAAAAAATCTACTATATCCCCTGTAATTTTTTGAACTTACATTGGCCCCAAAACATTTTTGGAATCTAATATTGTCCCCTATAATATTTTTGGCAACTAACATTACACCCTATAATTCTGTTTAGTTTTGATTATTGGAGTTTAATGTATGATGTACCATGCTTAAAACTCTGTTCCGGAGAAAATCAACATTTGAGCGGGCTGACGGACAAACAAATGATGGGCAAATAAGATTTCCATTTTCCCTTTTAACCCTAACAACTTCATTTTCCGGTTGAACGTAATTTAAATAAGTTTATTTTTATAAACAATGTACAAATAATAAGAAATATGTTTGTGAATATATTATTCGAATTATGAAAATAGAATATCGTCTATTAAAAATTCAATAGTTTTTAACTGATATCTTTACAATCAAAATGATCATCTGTAAGTGTGTATTAGATTTAACACATTTAATCATGGGTGATTTGTAAATTTGGATCGTAAAATTTGGTAATTTTTCTTATAAATGTTGTAGACAAATTGTATTGTTAAATACTTATCGAATAAAACTAATGAAATCTATCTTACGATACTAGTTATATAACAGCAACAGTAGTAAATGATATGTAATAGTAAAAACTAAATACCCAGTTTTTTGGGGTATATTTACATAAAATCCTGTTTTATTAGTCAGATTATGGAATCGACTGTTAACTTGATCTGAGATTGGGAAATGTATTAAACCATTCGATGGACCAACCGGTTTTCACGATATTACAAAAATAGATTTCAAACTTATACTTGCAAATGTCTATTCTGTAATCTTTAGTTTCAAAACTACGTGCAGTCTCCGTTTTTCTGCGCAAATATATAGTTAGAATTTTAAAATACGCCAGTAACAAAATTTAAGAAAATTTGTATCAACTATTCGTCTATGTGCTTTAAAACTATTTAGAAAACTTTCATTTAACACTTAACAGATAATCAGAGATCCCAGAGATTGTGTGTTGATGTCATTTTAAGCAATAACACAAATTTAATTTTTTTTTGTAACAGTTAATTCAATCAGTTCCAAAAGCAATTGTTGTTTGCAGTCGTTTATTTTGATCGCTAGATATTTATTATTTGGTTATAAATTACCAAACTCCAAAATAATTAGTAAACTAATTGATAAATCATTTGAAATTTCTTATCCATCACCAAATCTAGCTCTTCTCTGTTTGGATTATTAGAATAAAGAAGATGTCATTTAGTAATACATATTTTATTAAATTCTCAAGATATTAGTAAAGTATCAGCTGTTGAGAAACAATATTTACGATACACTCAAGCATATGTAACAACTGAGACATATTCGTATGAAATTCACAATATAAAGCTGCGTTTCTTGAAAACCCCGATTATTTAAAGTCTTTTTATTTTAAGTCATATTAATTATTTGTATCAACGGTAAACACTTACATTCAAGTAATCCTTCTAGTTATAAACGATAAATTTAACACAACAAACATGATTAAGTTTGACATGTATACAACAGACCCTGAAATACGAATCATGAGACAAATCTGACCATGAGTTTTAAAACAACAAGTTTGACCAATTTTGAATTTTAGAAATCTGGATATATGTAATCTCAAAATTCTCAAAACGTAAAATCTCTTTATACTGGGCGTATCACAATAAAGTTTAACAAAAAATGTATTTTAAAAATTAGTCGAGGTATGAAGACATCCATGAAATCCAGGTCAAGGCTCCGACGGCTATACTAAGTCTGTGGAGATGAAGAGGAATTATGGTTAGCCACAATACGATAACTCCTTACTCTATATAGGTCAATCAGAACCGTGTTTTTGGAACACCTCACAAGGACTTTGATTGGGAAATCATAGATTTCTTGCAACTGGACGGCCTAGACTTTAAAACAAATTTCCCCAACTCGGTTCCTGTTTCCTTTGAGTAATAATTTCTGATTAAAAAGCTGACGTTTGAAGTTTGCTTGTTTCCAGTTTTATTATTTAAATTTATCTACGTAAGATTAGTACCAACTCGAGTTTTGAACAATCTAGTTATAATAAATGATTACCGTTAAAAGTTAAGTTGTACATACTAACAAAGACAAATTATGGCTGCCATACATCCCGGTCTCCACTCTATAAGACCGGGTGCATGGTATGGTACAGGTATAGCAGGCCTATAGGCCTAACGGAGCAGTGCAGAAAATCTCTTTATCATATATTGGGTCGAATGACAGATTAACCAATTCATTTGTAATAAGATTAAACGTTAAAAAATATTGGCAAACCTTTAACAAGAGTAGCCTATATATTGAAATTGTAAAGATAAATTTAATCCGCAACCTTTCAACCTTTGTGAACAGTAGTAGTAGACAACAGGTATATTCCAACAAAATATGAATTTATTTAACGAGTAAATTTAATAATGCCAAATTCTTTTTAAGCGCTTTTTTCTGTACTGCCAATTTTAATCCGACGAACAATAATCGTATATATATTAAATTTTTAAAAATATTAGGTTCAACAATTTATGAGTAATTCATTCAGAATTGTTTCAGAAAGCGAATTTGTAAATCACGATGTCCGACTCGTGTGCAGAAACTATGTCTTCACTACATACGAGCGCTGTGCGACACATTTCTGCGACATACGAAAAAATTTCGGCAGCCACGGGTGGCGGAGAGTCGTATCATACCGAGCCTATTATACTGGGCTGCGCAGTAACTCGGTTTGGTCACCACGTGGTCAGTCTACTTTGCACTAGTGATAATAGAACATGTCGGACAACACGTATACATATATGCTAATCCTTGTACTTTTAATGAAAAGGCGTAGGTGAAGGGAGAGAAAGATGCATTCACACCCTAAGGGAATCTAGAGGGTTGCACTATACCTACTCTTTTTTATGAACTGTGTTCAGATGGCAACAAGTTTTTAATCACTTAAAGAATGTCTAAATCGTCTTTCTTTGGATTATTGTCGTTAATAAAGGTTGATATTACCGAAAAAGATACGAAAATGAGAAAGTAGGACCGAACAAAGAGTGATTGGCTGCGTCACCGATTGCCCTGCACGTGTCGTCAACTGAGTCACCGGTGGCGCAGATGGTGCACCGCCTGGCGGCCTAGTGTAATAAAGGCCTTAGTGTTTGGAATAAGACTAACATTAATTGTTTATTATTAGTTTGACAGATTTTAGCCATTTACCTATGGTCTTTATCCAAGATAATAATTATGATTCAAAGACGTAATTACGTACAATTAAAGTAATTATATATTAACTATTGGAGTCACAATCCCCTTTTAAAATATTACAGGCTCTCCGATAATTTAACATATGTACTTGGAATAAGTTTATAATAAATCACAGAAGTCGGCAAAGTTTCGTGATGTTATTTTAACTATCCGAAATATTTTTAAGGAACAATTATTTTAATATTCCATAATAAAAATGTTTAAATACTAGAAAGTATTGTTTAGTTTCCCTTTTTAAATTAAGACAATATTTGTAAATGAAATTAAAAAGAATGCCAATAAATACTACATAAGAACATGTAGGCTATCATTTACCAACTTTCTAGGAACTACCCAGTACATTTTTAATGTAATAATTTGCAACGATTATAATTTTCAGAGACGATTAAAAATGACAAAATATTGTAGGCCTACTTGTAGGCCAATGAATTTAACCTCTAATCAATCTAACTTTAGGGCATGTAGAATACAAGTTACTTTGAACTAATACCATCCAAAATGTAGCTGGTCCTAGTAGTGGATTATTAAATCATTGAACACTAAAGATAAACCAATCAAGATGTAAATACATTACGCACCAAGTAAAGGTAAATGTTTAGGAACGGAACGTAACGTTAGTAAATAGTAAACGGGTTGCAGGGTGACGTCACAGTATGTCGAAACTGAACGCGGCCTTCTCAATTGGCGACGAGGAAACTAACAACATCGCGACCTACATGATATCGTCATCGTCAGATCTAGGACAGTACGGACTGCTGCTACTCAGTACGATGGAATTATGCAATGCGCTTGCCGAAATGTCTGCAGTTTTACAAGGCAACCTAAGTAATAGGAAGGTATTCTAAAACTGTATTGTTTGAGGATCTACTCGAAGCAAAATGTGTGAATAATGTTAAATAAAGTAATCATCCTTGTCAACTCAACATTATCATTTAAAGCTCAAATTTAAGTTGTTTTTTTAAATTGCTCGAATAGTTTTCCACAAATTTAATCACTATTTAATGTACTATTTCTACATATATTCAAAAACATTTGATTATTATTACAAATTATATGTTAAAATGCAAACTATAACAGCATTCACACGTTTTATAAAATAAGCAGAAAAGGAAACTCTGGGATAAACAACGTCTGTTAATAATGTATTACTAGTGGACCGGGCAATGCTTCGCTATTGCTTGATTTACCTAACCTAAAATTATATTCAGTTTTTGATCCAAATCAGTTGTTGATCAAAATCAGCTGTTGATCAAAATCAGCTGTTTTAAGCTTTTCATACGAACAGCTGTTTTTTGTGCCCCTGATAAAATCAAAAGAAATCTTTCTTCTTCTTCCTTAAGATTGACCTTCCATAAGATTAACATGGCAACTTTGAGGGCCACTGGGGCGAAGCCCTTAACATACATTGAGCTCATTTTAAGGGAAGCACAACTTCAGAGTGAGCTCTGTAAAATGACACCAAAAATATCAAAATCGGTTAAAAACTCTAGGAGGAGTTCTACTCACAAAATAACCCCTAGCAAATTAATTATGTATAGATTCTATTGGAGAATAAATATACTGTAATTCGATCACGCAGCTGAACCGCTGGCGTAAGTTTAGCGAATTTCCAAAATTAAATTTATATGTTTTATGGTTTGAACCATCAATTTGGGAAATTTATTCACGAAGGCGCAGAATTACTGTCTGTGTGTACGAAATGTATTGCACCTAAGCCTCCAGCTTCGTTCCACTCGCAGCCGGAGAACTCGCTTTGCGGCATCGGATTATAGACTTCTTCGCTTCGCTCGCACCGTACAAACTTGGCCGTCGGCTCCCACGTGGATTTGAACTGAGTACTTTTAAGATATTTTACGTTTTGATCGATTCTGGGGGAACCAAGCGAGCTATAAGGTTGTGTAAAAAACAAATTGTGCAGAATAATGTTCTACATTTATTTATTTAGAGAAATCCTAAAAAGTTTCATTCATTTCCTAGTACGAAAAATCTAAAAAAATAGTTACTTCCGGTCGAAAAACATACTTCCGGTTGTTGATTTTTTTTGGCTAACGAACTCGTTCAAGCGACTTAGGCAACCAGCGTATGTACCCAAGTAAAGACCTTAAATGCAGCCGTTAGAGTGCGAACATATATATACAGTAGGCCTATAACTTATACAATTTTTAATGATAGCCTAAATCGTGTTCTGGGGACCATGATCGGTACTCACTCTCTCGACCTTAATATGTCCTATTGACATTCGCTAATGAGACAATGGAGGTGCAGAAAATTATTTAAAAACTGAAAAGACATGAAAAAAGTGAAACTCAGACTCTTGGCGTAGGTATAGCATTCAGCAAGGCTGTGGTTTACATTTGTTCAATTCAATCATAGTTAGAAAAACATTTTCATCTAGCGATTTTACCAAATATTCCGTAATGATAAGCATCAAACTGTGTTACGAAAATTATAAATTCTGCATAAATAAAAACAACCAGATTCGGTAAACTACACTCGACCTAAGAAATCAACTAAATTTGTTAAGTTTGTAGGCAAGAGCAAACTGCTGAAAATTTCTATCACTTATTTTTGTACCGTATGTATCGATGCTTGTTCGCGGAATGCATCGAACTCCATTAACTTTAATAGGTTATTTAACCCTATTTTAAAACAACCATTTGGTTTTACGGAAATTTAGATTATTTATTGAGTATTTACAAAATGCTTAGCTAAACTTCATATAAGAGACATTAAATCAAACATAAAACATTATATAAACGCAAGTCCTAAAACTTTTATAATTTAGGTCTGTTTGTTATTTTGTGATGTTTCAATAACAATAATTAACACGAGAATGAATTAATTTTTGTAATTTAAACAAATATTAGATTTTAAATTGAAAAAAGGAAACCAATAAAAAATTACAGAAATACTAGAACTATCTATTTTACAAGTTTTAAATAACCACAATTTTAAGACTTCTAAGTGAAACATTTTGTTTCATAAGTATATATGTCTCGACTTTTGTAAACAAAATCTAGTTAACAAATCTCCATTAAAACCATAATAAAGTAAACACAATGTTAGAAGTTTAAAAATAATAACAATTCACTCATTCCCAATAGCAAACGCGTTTCAACGTCAAAATCGTCATCTTCAATGAGCGATACACGAGTTCAGTTAACAACTTAAACTTATATAGTAATAAGTTGTTTTTCGTGTTTCAACTTATGTTGTAGTTCTTAGTTACGCGTTTCGGAAGCACTTCCATCTTCAGGCTGTTGTTTGTTCATTCATACGTGAGCACGTCAAAAATAAATCAATAACACATATAACGCAATTCACAACAGTAAGCATTGTGCACCACAAACGAATTAAATACACAAAATAATTTTATAACACTTTTTAACGGTAGACATTGCACCACATATCCTAGTGCGGCGGTCACTCATATGCTCGCATGCTTTCGAGAAACGTAGCTAAGAACAACACAAGTTGCAAGATAGACAAACAGGTTATATATACAGTAACTTATTATAAAATTAATTTAATTTAGTAGCCTACTATTGCAACTGGGGACACAAAAATTAAGATAAAGACAAGTTTACGGTGAGTTTGTAGTTAATTTAATTCTAAGTTTATTTCAATTTAAAGCAAACCGAACTTCATGGAAACAAAATACTAGGAAAATACGTAGTTTATTTTATCAGTGTAGAGATACTGCATTAATAGTAAATTTAATTTCTGTATAAGTGTAATGAAGAATATTGTATTAGAATAAATCCAACTCACTCCCAACACAAACTATTTACGCCTGTGGTTTATACTTTCCTGGATTGTACACATTCTAGGTCACACGTAAACATAACTAATTCTTGGGAAAACCCAGGATTTCCTTTACCGCAGAAGCAATGATTCCCGTTCTAATACGGTATTCCGTAATCAACGTAATTATTTCCATTAAATAATTTATTTATAAAATAAATGAGCCAAGGCACTGTTACACTGTTTTTATCATTGTAATTCATTTACCATTTTTGGGTGTATAACACTAGAAAAAATATTCATCCGTTGTTTATTCCAATTTAGCTTTTGTTTACAATTTTCTAACTAATTATCTGATTTATTGCTTTTGCCTTTTGGGTATAGCACTGTACGGTGATTGAAAAAGGAAAATCGTTTCGTGAAAAATCTCAAGTTTCTGTGCCTTTTATGCTTTACGCTAACTAAATCGAAAAAGATAAGCAAAAGAAATTTTGGCAATAAAAAATGTAGAAAATAGCCAGCATTAAAACATTTCTTTTGTAATTACATTTGAAGAAAGATATTTGCATACGTATGAATAACTTAAGTACAAATGTTTCTCATTAATATGAATATAGGCTTAATTGAAGGTTTTACGGTTTTTTATTACAATAACTACATTTTACTGGACAACGCCATTTTATTATTGTATTGCGACAGCAAAACAGTATCTTAGAAGATAAGGTGATTTCTATTTTTCTTTATACATAGCAGAGGTTATTATTTGTGTCAGAAAGACATGCACCTTTTAATTAAATTGGTTGCTTCTAAAGGGTGAAAATAAAT
Organism: Philaenus spumarius; assembly: GCA_018207615.1. Taxonomy (NCBI): domain Eukaryota; kingdom Metazoa; phylum Arthropoda; class Insecta; order Hemiptera; family Aphrophoridae; genus Philaenus; species Philaenus spumarius. Next base: position 2,495,297 of record JAGFPH010000004.1, read on the forward strand.
ATAAATTATTCTAACATTCTCATTAAATTTCTTTAACACTCTTAAGTAATTATTGTATTATACTATAAATGCCAATTTACAATTGATCTGACAAAATTGCACTAACTATTCCACAACACATTTAACCCTAAAATATTATTTAGTAACTGCGCGTTTTACATACACGTCGGGCAATTCATTGGTTTTGTAATAAAAAGGAAATGACAAAACCATGCAATCTCTGTTTCATTAAAAGTAGGAAACTTTTGAAGTTCTCTAGCTTACAAGACGGAAATACTTATTATTATCAATAAAGCCATAACAAATGTAAACGAATATATGATTGTATTTTTGCTGAATGATAAATGAACAATGATAAAGTTAACCTTAATTTTAACTGAAACCGGAAGACATGATCAGTAAACGAGTTTAAAAACTTGTTTCTAAAACCTTTTCTTTCTCAGTGAATGCTATTTTCTTCAAGATTTAAAACAAATCGTTGCACGTTTGATAATCATATTCTATCGGGTCTGCATTTATTAACGGTGATCACTAAGCCTAACAGCTTTTGATACCGACATTTTTATTATTTTGTAATAATGCCAATTTGTTAAAAATAATATTTGTGTATTATTCTTTATTTCTACAAGGAGGGAGACCAAGTTTAATCATTATTAAATTTCTTAGTATCAGAATAAATTAAATATCAATGTTACTAGTGGTTGAGTTCTTAGCTACTTCGTAATACACTAAGAATAACTAGAATTCCTGGTAAATGTTTTTGTCGTCCAATTCTCTACAAAAGCACGGAGGAAGCGGAAGTGATGATGCGCTGTAATCATAGGAATGTGCTATGGACTACCTCATGGTTACGTCATTAACCCAATCCTGCTGACTGTACTACGGGATGACACACTAACAATCCTGCTCTCCTAGACAATTTGTTCAGCTGAATATTACAAAAAACTGCATGTTAATACAAAAAATCGACAAACAACACAAAATATGCAAACGATTTCATGTTTGCATTATTTGAATAAAGGTAGGTATTTAGTTTCGTTCACATTCACGAGAGCTTACGTTTTAAATAATAGTCAGTGTTTTAAATGACACTACTATTTAAAACAACAAGTCCATTATGGCGTAATTTAAATTTTACTATTTTAATATACACAAATGATTTTATAAAATAAACTCTCACTCCAATATCAAAGGATAGTTAAAAATTACTGAAATCGTAAATAACCCGATTATACAATTGAACTAAACTAAACATTACTAACATTTTGTCAATTTCAATTAAGGTGCGTAAAGTAAATTTATATTATCTTTAATTTTCTTCTTGAATATAAAAATAAAACAAAGAAAGAATTCTCTTATTAGTTTGTACATTATCATTATCCAACTTCCCTCTCTTTCGTCGGTTTTCATGATACGATATAAAATACCACTTTTTGATTCTATACATGTTTAGATATCCAGAAATCGTATATTTTAAGGAACATAAAATATAATGTACTAACATTAACAAATCGGCCGTGAGGCAACAGTTTTTTTTTTTTTTTTACTATTCAGATTTAGTATTTCTACCAATCCTTCGTTTCTTATTACTGTAGGTTAGTTATCGAACCTAGGCTTCTAGGTTTATGTTTGTTATTTAGTTATTTTACGTCTTAATTTTTGTCTTAAGTTTTCGATTGAAAAGATCATTAAAACGTCATACTGGCGAAACATCATCTCTTATATAAAATGCAATGTCCTGACTGATGATCAACGCAGAGCCGATTCTATTAAAGCTAGAGACTTGAAATTTGGAAGGTACATCCGTCCAATAATGTAGAGGGCGTACTAAGAAAGGATTTTGCAAAATTTTGAATTTAAAGGGTAGAAAATGCGAAAATTCATCCCTCCCATAAGCAGCCATATAACAGATGAAACAGCTGATTCGTATTTATTAATGTGTTATTCTGATTACTATGGTGATAATTCCAAACTCTTTCAAATAAAGTGTGTTGATTTTATAATAATAGGCCTAACCTAAAATTGTGTTAAACCTTTGGTCCAAATAACCTGTTTTATTTATAATGTGTAACAATAATATAATGTTAAATTGTAATATTAGATGTTTGAATTATTATATTTCATAGGTTTTAAAGGCCTAACCTAAAATTGTATTAAACTTTTTATTCAAATCAGTTGTTTTATTAATTATGTGTAACAATCATTATTATATTTTATATTACACGGGATACGAATACAGGCTGTTGAATTACACGGGATATGAATTACAGGCTTTCAAAGTTTAAAATTAAGCAATAGCGAAGCATTGCCGGGTCCACTAGTATGCTATATTATTTGTACGTACAAATATATGAAAACAAAAATAATAAAGTAAATCTTAAAATGTTTACGTGCGTTTAATTTTAAAAGAATTGGTTAATGCTTTAGTTGTAAATAATTATAGGAAAGTTTTCTTCCTTTTGTTGCAAATTGTTCCTATAAAATAATAATTTCAATATCATTAATTGCAACGACCAGAACAGTAGAACAAGTAGCCCAGTCGGTATAGGTTACAACTATCAGTAATTAGCAATACGGCTGAATTTTTTTTTATAAGTACATTAAAGTATGTAGATTAACATAAAAAAAAGTTTACCAGTCTATCGATTTCCCAAAGTCGAAAAAAAAAATCGATTATAATTTTTTTTTTCGATTATCCTTAATATTTCGAGCTGGGATGAAGATAGAGGAAAATAAAAAATACCACCGTGTAGGGGAGGTATTTTTCAACAAAAAAGGTCATATGTATTTATTTCGTCCGAGCAATGGTTTGTCTGGAAATTCTCAAGCCAACGCTTCATATATGAATAAGATGTCCCCTTTTAGTGATTTCCCCTGCTGCAAAATACATACCTACATTATCGAATTTTTTCCAGACAAACCATTGCTCGGACGAAATAAATACATATGACCTTTTTTGTTGAAAAATACCTCCCCTACACGGTGGTATTTTTTATTTTCCTCTATCTTCATCCCAGCTCGAAATATTAAGGAGAATCGAAAAAAAAATGATAATCGATTTTTTTTCGACTTTGGGAAATCGATAGACTGGTAAACTTTTTTTATGTTAATCTACATACTTTAATGTACTTATAAAAAAAAAAAATCAGCCGTATTGCAAATTACTGGTACTTTTGGTCAAAATTGACCTTTACCGACTGGCCTAAAGTGCTTTTACTAGTTTTTTAAAACATCTCTAAATGATGAGTCTGAGATAAAAAATACAACAGTTGTAGCCTAAATGACTTTAACATTATCAAGATTGAAGGATAACACGTAGTTGAAAAGTGATGTAGGAATTGTGTGCATCAATTTTACTTTGTGCGCAGAAATTGTCATTACAGTCTTCTAAGAGACAGTTGAATTAGTGTATTTTATTATGACATGAGCTGACTTGTAGGCTGAGAGCTTAGGATGGTCGGGGAGAGTGGTGTCCCTACCCCTAATTATTAGCATTGAAGAAACAGTTGTTTGCCATAAAGTATAAAAATAACGTCATTTTTGTAATCTGCTTCAAATAACAAAAACATTAAGTCCAAACACGATAAATTGCGATGCTATTAAGTATTCACTTTGTTTTCAAATAAAAAACAGTTTACAAAACAAGATATATTTTATTTATTATAGCTAGGATAAGTTTATTCAAACCATGATATTGAGCATTATTTTTACTTTTCGTAATAACAATAATTCTTATGTGATTTTAATTCAATTTTTTTTAAACAATAATCACCAGATATATTATTCATATAATCGTAAATTATGTAGCTCAGTTATAGGCTAACGTGTTTATGTTGTTCTTCTACTTTTATCTCGTCGTCTTTTCCTCTCTATTCCAAATGGTGTCTAAGTAATTAGCAACAAGAACAAATATTTGATTTTACAAGAAATTTTAATGGCACACAAATTTAATACATTTAATTTTATTTATTTATTTTTTTATAATAATTATTTTAAATTTTAGTGCCACAAAATGATAAGAGCAATTTACTATATTTTAATCTGTTGGATGTAATGGGCATCGCGTTTTAACCTAAAGTCGAAATTTCGTTTGTCCAAATATAGTTTTCTTATATTATATACTTTTATATATTCTTATATTTTTATATTCTTATATTATATAGTTTTCTTATAACTTCTGAGGAATCGCAAGGATATCGGAAGAAACGAAAACAATAAATAGGCAAACAATTTACGGACCGTTTCCAAACTAAAATATTTATACTAAATAAATCGTTGTTTCCCCAAATAATACATGTCGGAATCCCGTTGCAAGAACTTCAATATTTCAGTTACAACTCAATCAAAATGTGGTTCACAGTTTTTATTTTACCTGAAACAAATTCTGAATAAAACGAGACAAAAAAACTGTGTTGACCGTGAAGCTTTGTGCTGTTATCACTCGCTTATTTCTTATCAGAACACTTAAAAAATCAGCTGATAAGTAAGTTACAAGTCGTTTAATGAACATTATTGCCAACATTTTTGATACTATTTGAAGAGATAGCTACATTGTCTATGTCTACCATCTGTTTATAGTGGGAACGGGTTTCTAGAATATTACTATAAAATAAAATAAATAATTTGAATACGTTTTTTTAAATAATATAACTCACCACAACAAACTTATACATATATCGAAGCGAATAATTTCAAAGTATATTGTGTTTAAATGGATAAAATATAAAATAGTAAGTGAATATACGGAACTTACTGAAGTGCAGCGATACATTCATAAAGTGTCTAGATATTATAAAAACATAAAAAGTATGTGTGTATTTTATATTTTATGAACGTTTCTTCTTACGAAAAGTTCTGAATTATTTCGAATCCTTAAAACCAGAATACAGATAGGTTAGAAAGCAGAGCTACAGCTTAAACATATATATCCTGGGAAACTCTGAAATATTTAATATTATTTAATTATTTGGTTGTGTACAAATTATAGATAAGCCTGTGTAAAATATCGTAATCGCTAGAACATCGACAAGATATTGATACATACCAATATTTTAGGAATTTATATTTCCAAAACAACATTTTTGCAATTATTTATACGAGTTTCAGTTTGTGGTACTAAGAAACTTTCGAACCAAAACCGTGAACTAAAAGAGTCACTTTTGATCAATCTTTAAATGATATTCTTAGGTGGAAGTAACTGTTTAACGAAGAGGAGAACTCTCCCCATTTTCGTAATATGCCATTATAATGCAAAATTTATATTTTTTATTTTGACAACTATGACATTTCTCAGTTTTAATCTAATAGACCGAACCACATTTTATATTATTTGGAATTGTTAAGTTAAATTATATGAAAACTGCTCACTCAATGACTATCCTATGTATTATACAGAGTGATCTAACAGTATTTATAAGGCACTTTTATTCTTAAACGCGTTTAGATAGGCAAACTTATGGAAACATTGTGGGAAAATAATAACCCCTTCAATAAAGGCCCATCAAAATTGGGGGGTGGCATGAGAGAGGTAAACATTTAAAATGCAAAGGTATAGCTTGTGTTATATTATTTTAAAGCATATTGAAAAAAAATAAATGTACAAGTTTTAGTTTAATATGATGATTGTGATAATAGGTAATAAAATTGTGGATGGTGGAAGTTTAATTAAAATAAAATACTACCGAATTCACTTACAAAGGTAAATATTGTTTTCCCATTTAAAAATAGACCTAAAATTGCTTTAAACTGACTTTTTGATCACTTCGTGTAAATTAATCTGGAGGGATTGGCATGGTGTTGGTGGAGAAAATACTAAAATAAATAAATAATTAAATTATTCGACCACGCAGCTGAACAGCTGACGTCAGTTGAGCGAATTTGTTTGCATTTAAGCTTCCAGCTTCGACTCACGCACTCAAAAAGTTTTGTTCAGGTACGAAAAATCTCAAAAAATTATTACTTCCGGTCAAAAAAAAGTACTTCAGGTTGTTGGAACCAACGTATGTACCAAATTTGGTTTAAATCAGACTTAAAATGCGGTCATTAGAGTGCGAACACATAATATATATAAGCCTACATAGGCCTATACAAATATACACAATTTTTAATGACACCCCAAACGTATTCTGGGGACCTTAGGTCTCACCATAAGGGTTAATACAATAGCTCATATTTCCTATGAAAATTCGCTAAAACAAATGTTTGGTCTATAAACAGTTTACAAAATTATATTTTACCTTTTAAAATTAATATATTGAAAATACATATACGCTCAGCTGATTGAAGGTGTTGGTAAAATAATCAGCTGTTCCAATAAACACCTATAAAACGTCCATTAACAGCTGTCTTCGTACTTTTAAGCAATTATTTGTATATCTAATTTGTAGGCTAGGTATCATTTAGGAGTAGGCGTAGTCATTCTGATTCTTTATTTTTAATCTTTGTTATATTATTCAATAACTTAATAATATGATTTAGAAATGTATTACTATTTTCCATCTTAGCTTTGTAATTGAAACAATAAATTATAAAATATATGTTTGAAAGTAACAAGGGAAGTTGGTGTACAAATTACTCAGTGGTCAGCCTTGTACGTAAACTACTTAGTGTGTGTTTAATTACATATCATTTTTCGATTATAGCCGGTAGAAAATAACACAAAGTTAGTTGTATACAGTATAATTACTATTTTGATACGACAGGTCGTATTGATACATTTTCTGTCCTCCAATATAATTCCACTATAAGCACTATAAAGTGTTTTAGTTTCAATACTTAACTCAAATATTTGATCAACGTATTTAAATTACCTAAACTGAGATTCTCTGAAAACGGATTAATGTATTTATAAGCTGATAAACAGTGGCTAATTAATAATAAACTACATTTTAATTGAAAGTTCTGCTAAATTCAACTTTGAAAATACAATTCCTATGGACTTTTAGCATCATAACGTAATATGTTTATAGCAGTTTGTAAAAACGATAATAAATCAAAATACTAAAAATATAATCGTAGGTGTACTAAATAGGGAGAAAAGAAGCGTTACATACTACTGCTTAAGTGAACTCATATCATAAAACAAACTTTGCTTAGTGAAATATTAGGACCGAACTAAATTCACATATATAATTTAAAAACTGTTAAGTAGAAATAAATTAAATCTGTATTCTTAATGTATTATGCAGCGTGTCCCACGAAGAGGTTACAATTTTTGAATTAATATGCCAGAAATATCGAACACTCTACAAACTGGAAACTCTTCAGTTATAATACATAGATATGTAAAATAGTTATCCTCGATTTTCATTTGCTTATGATCAATCATAACAAAATAATAAAAAAAATGAACAATAATCTTGTGGATAATACCACTTGTTTATAAAATAATTTTACGTTTTCGTCAAAGTAATTTTATTTGTATAACCATTATTAATTGGTGATTTGAAATGAAAGACATTTTTGCAACAGACTTTTAAAACTAGTATGATTAACAGACTGGTTGGACATAGAAAACGAATTATTTAAAATACACTCCGAGCTCGAATTAACAAAACAATTTGATTCAAAAAGTACCAAGTAGGTACTCAACCAACGTATCCAGTCGCCACCTCCAGCTTTGGACCTTGTACCAAAGCTGTTAATGACAACTAAACATTTACGAAACATATCGTGCAGATACTAATCACTCATATTTTTTGTATATACAAACATAAATACAGTATTTGTACAGTTTTTACAGAAATGTATAAAATTATTTTCATCGCACACCTCTCATAGCAAAAAACTTTAATTGTTCATTAAATTTGATGTCATCAATATATCCACCAAAACGTCTAATGAAACGATTGATTGTATACTGCTATTAAATTTGCAGATAGAATAGAATTTATAGTAAGAAAAAAACACAGTTTCCGAGTAGTTTTATAAACGTTTGCGCAAACGGTTTATTCGAATTTTCGGTCTTTAAGCTTAGTGTATTCAAAATATGCCTAAATTGTGTTTCTACTTGTCATTGTGAACATTTTACTAGAATATAATATAACTACATACAACGTAAATAGCCTGTGATTTTTTAAATTGTTTATTTCCTACAAACTAAGCTAGTAATTTTTAAATTAAATAATTTTAAGATGATGCTTATTGACTGACCTAGCCGTATTGCATAGTTTTATAAAATTGCGACTGTTTTAAGAATATAAATTAAGTTTTCATAAAAGCGACGCTGTCTATTTACATACAAGAAAATAACAAGTCTATTATTTTACAAGTTAATATACTTCCTCTCGGGTTTTTATGTTTAATGAACGAAGTGGTAATAACCCAACAGAGTAATATTATAGAACAAGTACCTTGCACGGCCATGAATAAGGTGGCCTAAAATTAATAAATCTTATCTTATAATTGTGTCTATGGTTTTAAATCAATAACTAATAAATCTAACACAATGTAAACACATAATGCATTTATAACAAAATTACAAATTTCTTTACGTCTCACGACAAAATTGTTAAGAATTTACGAATGATGTTTATAAAGAAAGGTGTGAATGTATTCGTATGGACATGGCAACATTTTGCACTTTACAAATTTACAGTGTTTTGATCTATATTATTATACACCAGTAAATATTAAAAAAAAGGAAATAATGACATAAATGCAACATCTAATAGTACCTAATAAAGGTAGAAAATGTTAAGCAAGGCTATTATTAATAACCTATATAGATACTTTAAACTGGTATCTGATGTATTATACACCAGTATATATTCAAAAGAAGGAAATAATCACATAATAATTCAACATCTAATAGTGCCTAATAAAGGTAGAAAATGTTAAGCAAGGGTATTATTAATAACCTATATAGATACTTTAAACTGGTATCTGATGTATTATACACTAGTGTATATTAAAAAGAAGGAAATAATGACATAAATGCAACATCTAAAAGTGCCTAATATAGGTAGAAAATGTTATGCAAGGGTATTATTAATAACCTATATAGATACTTTAAACTGGTATCTGATGTATTATACACCAGTATATATTCAAAAGAAGGAAATAATCACATAATAATGCAACATCTAATAGTGCCTAATAAAGGTAGAAAGTGTTAAGCAAGGGTATTATTAATAACCTATATAGATACTTTAAACTTATATCTGATGTATTATACACCAGTAAATATTAAAAAGAAGAAAATAATAACAAAAATGCAACATCTAATATTGCCTAATATAGGTAGAAAATGTTAAGCAGTGCTAATATTAGGTTGTTCATTACATTTAATATTTGCATAATACTAATAACATTATTAAAATATGTACTGGTATTTAACTCTATTTAAGTATTTGACTCCTCTACACCACTTTCAGGGGGCGTCTCGTGGGAGATTGGAGGACATTTTGTAACTTATGTTAATTTTCATATCAAATTAAAGTGCTAAGTAAAACATTTTCTGGCAAACTACACAAAAGAAAGATAAACTCGTCACTTTAAAATTTAGTAAACATTGCAAATAACAGAACTGTTTCAAGAGCTCTATTTGTGGTTATTGTTAACTTTTTTTTACAATACAATAGCTTAATTAAAACCTAGGATCGGTGTAAAATTGCCTTCTTATTCATGTTTTATAATCCAGTTCTCAAACTTTTTGAAGACCCGGTGTTTTTCAAAAAGTATTTTCAAGTGATACTGCAACATTATCAAGCATTAATATAAGCATGGCAATAATGGAAGATTAATAAAGCAAAACAAGAGAAATAAACGAAGCTTTTGTATTTACACAGGAAAACACTCGACAAACAGATTAAATGATCACAACAAGGAAGTAAGACATTAAATCTTGTTGCACAACAGAATTTCCGAGAATTATAAGAGAACTTTGAATATTCAAAGTAACTAGATGAAATAATGTATAGAGATTTCCTGGTTGTTTGTTACAAACGATTCATGTACAGATACATTGTGTTCTTTGTAAATATAAAAGATATTTGAGATGTAAATTTCAACTCAGAATGGAATTTAAAACTTTGTTTATCTATATTATTACTAGGTGACCAACCCATTTCTTTTTAATACAGGTGTACAATTAAAGCTAAGATGGCAAATAATATTTAAATTAAAGTACAGTATTAAGTATTTGTTATACCCTAACCTAACATGATAAACATCTTAAGCTCAAAATTAACCCAAAAACTAGAAATTCGAAGAATTGTTCCGTGAAATCAGCTATTATAGAAATATTAAGAGTTGAACAATTGATTATTGTACCAACATAGAACATCTTTAACCGGTGAGCTATGTATTTCAAACAGACGAATTAAATAAAACCGGTATTCTGTGTGCCTATTTATAGGCTTAACCCTTCTCTTCAAGAATATTGTAAATTTCAGTATTATCCCACACAACTTGACCCTTAAGATATTGATATACAATACATAGGCTGTACGTGAACAGTTTTTATGTAATTTTACTACAAATTCAATTCAATTTTTGTAATTTTGTACAAATCAGTACAAATTGTATAAATATGTAGATTTGTTGTTAACGCCAAGACATTTCAGGAAGAAAGTGAAGATAATAATTGTCAATGTTTTTGTTTAAACAACTAGTACTGTAAGCAGGGTGATTTTTTGAAAACATACCATCTTTATTATAATAAAAAACCGGAAATAATTATACAAAATCTGATCTTGGGGCATTTATTCACCACCACCAGGGGAAATCTTAGAAAACCTATTTACAAAAATCCCAAAACCCCATCCCCTCCTATGATCCCATCTCAAAAGATTGTAATAGACACATATGACTTGTAATTACATCAAATTGTAGCCTTTTAAATCAATTTAATTTCTGTGGTAATAAAACGCGTTCGTTCGCTACGCTAAAAAACATTATTTTATAAATGATTTAAACAAATTTATATTGTTTAAAAAACTGAAAAAAGATATTCAAAATCTGTTCTCGAGACAGATATTTATCTTTTGTGAGAACCTTAGGGAATGTAATCGCCCTAACCCCACTCCTAACACCCCCTGTCCACAATTTTTAATGTTGACTTGTGATACATCAAATTAAAACTCTTTATAAAACATGAATTTCGTTGGTAATTAAATAAAAATTGCTAAACATATTTTTAAGTTATACCGAGAACCATGTCAACCACTTCTTCAGACCACAAGTAAAGAAATTAAAATGAAAGTGCAGTATGCAATTAAAGCCATAGTCCTACATTCTTATTTTTTCTTATCAGGACATAAGATAAGGAGTTCTTGTTCGTTTCATGCTGTTAAAAAAATGAAATAAACTAATATTCATTGTTGTATAAATATATTCTTCTTTTTTAGGCAAAATCCTAGTTTAAAATACCGTTTCAAAATATCTATATTGGTGTACGCTGGGACTAACCTAAAATTGCATTGATGCTGTCCTAATTAGCTGTTACTACCTGTTATTGTGTACAATTGGTTGCTATAGTAATAAATATACAATGGGTTTGTAAGTAGTGGCTTTACATTTTTTTTAATGAATCTGGTATTTGCTTATTTTGTAAAACAAATTCCCGACTTTGTGCAAGAGTGTATATATATTTTGTTATACAGGTTTTAAAGGTTTGGCAATTCATTTCTCTGATTTTTTCAACTTTCCTAACCAAATCAGGGAATATTTGAAATTATTTTACTATTAGATTTGCGTTACATTTTAGTAGCACAATTTCTGTTGCAAACATTTCTACCTTCTCTATAACCGTACTCTTTTACATCACCCTCCACGGAAGGCAAAAAAGCAGGTGTATTTTAGTATATTATCCAAGCGCAAATAGATTTAATTTAAAGTAAGCATTTTGTTTGTCAACTACTAGGTGTAAGTAAATTTTGTCCAGTTTTTAGTGTTGATAATATACAAATTGACATGAACAATTCCCCAGAATATAGTGCCAATAGGAATGTTGATAGGAAACATTACATGTTCACCGAGTCCATGTAACTGATATTATACCACAATTCCTGTAATCAGCAGTTTCATCAATCCTAGTTTTAGATTTGACCAGAACAAACTAGGATCACTTGAATATAAAATAAATATTATTATAAATAACATTTAAAAATCTTAAAAAAGTCAGAATCACCCCATTTGGTAATTTAAAAATAGGTTTATATAACCTTTAAAAAAGGGAACATGAGTGGATTTTTAGTACTTTTTAAAAGCAGCACTATTTAGATAATAAAATAGTTTTAGGTGCCAAGAAAGCTACTTTGGAATGTATAAAAGGGAAAAGGGAAGAAAATGATGAATAAATTGTTCAGTCTTGATCAGTATCAATGTTTTAGTGTGATCGACCGGACTTGAATGCAGTTATTTGGCTCTACAGAAAAATCACATTTTCTAATAAACGTCTTCACATACCTAGCTGAATTCTTTTACTCTTGTAAATTAGTCTGCAACAATATTAACATATTTTTGTTGGCTACAAATTCTTTATTGGTGTCAAAAAATATGTTTTCATATTAAAACCCCCTAATTTTAGGACGTTTTTTAAAAATCCTAAAGTGTTTTTTTTAACATTGTAGTAAATTTAAGCCCTCTAAATGTATATGGGCAATATAGTTGGGCAATATAGACTCTGCAAGGTCTCTTCAGTTATATTGGTATATTCCTAGTACGCTGTTTAAACCCTCTATCCAAATGTGAAATAAGTAGCTTCTTCAGAAATAGAACTTTGCATTTTGTATAACATCATATATTACAACTTATGACCACACTCTTGTTTTGTTTAAAAACAGTGTAATGTGTTATTATTCCTAACGCCTTCTCCGATCACTTTCCTGGCCATCGTTCTTATTCTGCTTTCAAATTTCAACGTGTAGGCCTACTTCCTCCGCCTACTTAACTATCATGATACCTCTCTCTATAACCAACTTGTCTATTACCAGTACATTCTCTATAGAACTATTCTCGGACAAAGTAGAAAGCCGCTGTACAGCTTTCTGATAGCCGTAATTAGGGAAGACCCTTTACACGACCGTAAGGTCTCTTTTACAATAGACTTGTATTTAAAATTTAAAGTTGCTACCATATTTGGGCCATTACAGTAGAAGCGCACCGTGGTTCCAAAGCGGTTTTCTGTGGGAATTAATCGTTAATAATCTAACAATTCAATCTAAAACCAGGTTTGGGTAACAATTTCGAACATTTTTCGTCTTTGATTGAAAACCAAATCTGCAGCTGCAATCGATTTGAAGGTATTACCTCTTTCCTCAGTTTAAGGTCCAAACAAACAAAATTGTTATTTTGTTCATTATATTTTGAGTAATTGGTTAAGTTCCAATTAAATGAATTAATTGGTTAATGCTGAATTAAATCAACTATAATCAAGATGAATAGGTTTCTCAGTTTTAGAGTTATCAAGATTGTATGGTTAAAACGACTTACTAAAATAAAATCTATTGAATTATTCTAAACACGTGTTTAACTTATATATACACACTCAACAATGACCCAAAAAGGTAAAACTTAAGTACAAGATTTTTGAAAGTTTATTTTAAAAGAAACCAGTAAAATCAATGCAGTTGAAAATACATTTTCCGTATGTAGGTAATAGCAAACATAATGTATGTATACTTTAGCGATGTACACTTGTATCGAAACACTAACGTTCGGGTACACATTTGAGCGCACTTGTCTTTGTTGCAGGCAAACGCACTCTATTTGATTTAGAACATTTTCTTGTAAAAGGGAAGGACGAACAATTTATTGTAGAACCGTTTGAA
>JAGFPH010000004.1:2509078-2524189 GCA_018207615.1 Philaenus spumarius
TATGGATACTTTAGCGATGTACACTTGTATCGAAACACTAACGTTCGAGTACACATTTGAGCGCACTTGTCTTTGTTGCAGGCAAAAGCACTCTATTTGATTTAGAACTTCTTCTTGTAAAAGGGAAGGACGAACAATTTATTGTAGAACCGTTTATACTCGTATAAATTTACAAAAATCCTAATTTTAACTGAAATATTTAAAACAATTCTTGGAAATGATAAACATTCAAATATACTTCTTTAAAATCCTCTGTTCGGAGACATTTCATGAACATGAAGGCTTATGAGCTTATAATTTTGTATTCAAATACTCTAGTTTTACGCCTAATTAGTTTATGCGAGATGCAAGGAAATTTATAATTCTGCCCGCAAAAGTCACTTTGGGCCCTTGTGCGGCATGGAGCAGTTGACTCACTGGCCGAGTTAAAATTTCCTGCTCAAGTTGCGCAACCTACGTTCGGTTGTCGTGTTTAACTGGCATAAAAACAACGCAACGAAAGAAAGACTAAAACACATAAAATAAAGTCTGTGCTGAACTACATAAAGTAATGGATGGCAAACAATGAACAAAAATAAGAATTTAACTCACATAATTTATTATACGAAATCATATTTTAATTCTTGTCACCATCCTTGCATCCACTGCACTGCTTCAGTTTCAGGAAACTTTACAAGCATAACGTAACATTTTTTGGTATGATAAATTATAATTTTAGAAAATTGGTTTCATATGATTCAATAGAAAAATAATATAAAGTAAGCATTTTCGTGATAGTTTTGAGTAAATTAGGAAAAGTTGTACGAGTGATTTGATTTCTCAAAATACTTATGAAATTTGATTTGAAAAAAATGGGATATAAAATAGTTTTATATTTGTATGTCCTTGGAATACAACCTACACGTGTATGAGATCTGTATTTACTAATGACTGACGCAGAGTACTATGAAAAAATAATGTTATAAGAGCAACACGGGTAAGGGTCGTGACCTCACGCAATACCATGTTATAAGCTACACGTGGTGTCACAACGATTCTCTATAACTTTCAACACTTGTACCAACAACGAAGTCGAAAAATGGCACGTGTATGACATTATTTGTTTTGCCAATTCTTGAGTGACCTTGTTTAGTGGTTAACGGCTCAACGCTCTTAAGACTCCGTTTAGAGTTTAGTTAAACTATATAGTGATATATTTCTATATTGCTTTATAAGCTCTTTGTGCAATCAGTTATCTTAAAGCACCTGGATGTCACAAACTGATATGTTAATTTTAATTCAGTAGGAGTTTAAAATCAGGATTGATAAAGTTAGTTAACATTTATGATAAAACACAAAAGTAGTGAGCCAAACTAATACTTTGATTCTTATTTTAAGTAATTTTAAATCAGGGTTGATTAAGGTTGGTTAAAATGTATGATGAAAACACAACAGGTTTGCTCCAAACTAATATTTTTATTTTGAGTTGTTTAAACTCAGGGTTGATTAAGGTTGTTTACAATCTACTTATATAAAGCTAGACGGTAACATTGATTCATTGACATTAATTATTATGCACTTCCCGTAATCGGACCCCCCTCAACCTTATACTTGAATTAAAGCTCTCGACGAGAAACTTTTGGGAAAATTGCCAGAAGTTAACATTTTTTAAATTTTGGAAGCACCATTTGGGCGGGAAAGACTTTTTCAATTTTTTAAGTTTTTTCATTTTTCCACTTTGAGCGCGTTTAGTAATAAAACGGTAAGAGATAGCAAAAAATGTTAAATACAAAAGTTGTAGAAAATTTTATTTCAGACTAACGATTTTTCATCAGATTTAAGATCCAATCATCCATTTAGCCACTATTCATCCGAGAAGGGGAAGCTCCGCCCAACGTTCTTAAAGCTAGCCGGTTTCACTGTTTACTGACATTAATTATTAGGCACTTCCCGTAATCGGACCCCCTCAACCTTATACTTGAATTAAAGCTCTCGACGAGAAACTTTTGGGAAAATTGTGAGAATTTACCTTCTTTTAATTTTGGAAGCACTTTTTTGGCGGGAACGATTTTTTCGATATTTTTAATTTTTTTACTTTCCCACTTTGAGCGCATTTAGCAAGAAAACGGTAAGAGATAGAAAAAAATGTTAAATACAAAAGTTGTAGAAAATTTAATTTCAAACTAACGATTCTGCATCAAATTTAAGATCCAATCATCCGTTCAGCCGCTATTCACCCGAGAAGGAGCTCCGGCACACAATCCTTCAAATTTCCCATGTTAATCTTATGGAGATAATGTTTAATGAGTTTGAGTCCCCTGCCAAATAAAACAGCTGATTTATGCTCGGTCACCTATGTACAAACGAGCCAAAGATTAACGAGATTCTTTAGCGAATTTTCCAACTGCGAGCGAAGCGAAGCAGCCATTGAGGCCGAAGTCCGAGGTGGGGTTGGGACGCGAAGCGTCCAGGGGCAGAGCCCCTAGTTTATGATAAAAACACAACAGGTTTGATACGAACTAACATTTTGATTATAATTTTAAGTTGCTTAAAATCAGGGTAGTTTAACTTTGGTTACAATTTATGATAAAAACACAACAGGTTTGCTCCAAACTAATACTTTTATTTTTATTTTGAGTTGTTTAAAAACAGGGTTGATTAAGTTGGTTAAATTTTATGATAAAACAAAAAAGTAGTACTCCAAACTAATATTTTGATTAGTTGTACTGTAGTATATATAGGTCTACTTAAAATATATTATACATTGAATTATTTAGCTTGCAATGGTCCAAACACAAGGGTTGGCATGCAAAGCACGCAGGGATGTCTTTTAATTAAGTTTTAAAATTAAAATAATATGTTTTCAATAGTGTTGGACTACAATTGTTTTAGAGGTCAGATTATAAACCCAAATAGTAATTAAGAATCCTTAATGTTGTTCTTATTTAAGGAGTGCCAGTATTTTAAATGTATCATATTTTGGTAGTTATACGTGTCCTTGTTTTTAAGTAGTTTTTATTTTTTACTTTTTACTGTCATATTAGATGCGCGCAAGCAAACTTAAGTCTATGTCGATCTTGATAAATATAGATTGACATTTAAGAAGAGTATTTCTAAAAACTATAAAGGTCAATTATAAACTATAAAGGTCGCTTCGTTATATTTTTCGTCATAGCCTGTGTTATACTATTTGTCAGTATCTTTGTATATATGACGTCATAAGTACAACAAATGTTTTAACGAAAAACTTTGAAGATAAGAGAAAAAGTACTTATTTCGTGCGTTTCAGAAGAATTCTCTTTTAACATTATGTCTTTCTATTGACGAGCAAAATGTGTCATTGTTTAGAAACGAGATCTTTTTTCCGTACTACTATATTTGTATTTGTATATTTATATACAGTATATATATTTATACAGACATACATTGCTCCATTTTAAAATACAATTATCCCATTTGACTCTTGTAGATGCAGTAAGCAACAGTTTTTCAAATTTAATATTGCTATTCCTATAAAATTACATAATTAATCGACGGTTAGACAGCGACGCGCCAACCAATAGGATACCTCTTTGTACATTTTGGTATAGAACTGTTTAAACTTGAGATACAGTAGATTCTATATACAAATAACAAAGTTTGGGTGTTCGAAGATATTTTAATTGACTTCCCGACTAAATCGGACCATGCATTTTTTGTTTAAATATTCTAATTTTTATTGTATTTTAATGTACTTATGAATGCAAATTTTGAGTTTCATTTTACGTCCTCTATTTATTCATTGCGATGCACAGAGTAAACGAAATTTACATGCATTTTACATTGGTTCAGCTATATATTTCTGTTTGTATCCCAAAAATAGAAAAACCTACATTACACGATGCCCTAATGCTTTTGTCTAGTTTGATAAGCCTTAAACAAATATTTATTCCGAGTTGAAAAATATAATTCTAAATATCCACGTTTATCATCATTTTACTTTCTCACTATACTATAGTATAGAGAAAGTATAGTGATCGCAAAAAAAATCGATGTTGAGATTTTTGTGGAAATATCCGTTATGGGTCCAAAAAAGTGGTTTTTACAAAATGTCTGTCTGTATGTCTGTATGTCTGTATGTATGTATGTCTGTATGTATGTCTGTATGTAGACAGAGCTAGAGAGAAAACTATTCGATCGATTTCAACCAAATTTGCACCAGACATGTCCAGTACGCCTGTATAGATGCACGAAAAAGGGTTTTGAACAATTTTGAAAAACAACCCCATTTTTGGTCAAAAAACCCCCAAAAAATCAGTTATTATTTTTTTATAAAAAAACGGCTCTAACGATTTTGATAAAATTTGGCTTATTTGTAGCCTTTAATATGCCCTACCATATACAAAAACCCGCATCTTTCTAAAAATTCTCGTTTAGCTAATAATAATAATAATAACTGATTTTTGGGGGTTTTTTGGCCATAAAGGGGGTTGTTTTTCAAAAATTTTCAAAACCTTTTTACGTGCATCTATAAAGACCTAATTGACGTGTTTGGTGCAAATTTGTTCGAAATCGATCGAATAGTTTTCTCTCTAGATAATAATAATAATAATAATATTTATTAGTTAATCTCCAACTTTAATAAAAAAACTCTCCTACCCCACCCTACAAGTCACAGTGAATCTGTTTAGTAATTTAAATGTATTTGTGAGAAAGTATGTGCCAGTTCCTGGTACCGTTTATTTATGTTATGTAATGTCTTAAGGATCGCAGATTTACATTGGCCGAACTACGATAATGGCAACACGTTGGTTGCATAATTGTATTGTTAAAATGTGTACGGTTATAATTTTTCATTATTTTTCTTGTATTTTTTAACTAGATGTGACTAATTTTGAAACAAATTTTGACGAACTTCAAAAGTTTTAATTAGCTATTGATTCGGTTACGTTAAAACTGTAAAAACGTTCATATTTATGGTATTATTAAGTTTTTATCAAATGTAATGAGAATGAATATTATTAAACTTTACACCAAACTTTATGTTGGCCTTCCTAACTATGCTGAGGAGAGTTTTAAGTCGGTAAATGAGTACAATTATAAGGATTACTAACTGTAGGCCTATTTGTTAAAATGTGTCAACATAATATATTATTACTAGTAAGCCTAAGTGAAAAAAACACAGGTAGATTAATTAGGTACACATAAAAAATACATTATTTAAAAAAATACTATTTAAAAACAACTGATATTATCTAGGCCTTCCTAACTACGCTGACGCGGATTTTTAACTCGGTAAATGTGTACAATTATAAGGATTATAAAACTGTAAGCCCATTTGTTAAAACTATGTATTTATATACGTTATTATATATTTAAAGAAAGATAAAAATATTATCTTGTAATTGCTCTTTATTTCATATTCATACTTCAAATGATTTAGAATTTATTATATAGGGAAGAAATTAATAATGGAATA
This sequence comes from Philaenus spumarius, assembly GCA_018207615.1. Classification (NCBI taxonomy): domain Eukaryota; kingdom Metazoa; phylum Arthropoda; class Insecta; order Hemiptera; family Aphrophoridae; genus Philaenus; species Philaenus spumarius. The sequence continues at coordinate 2,514,516 of JAGFPH010000004.1, forward strand.
TGTTTATAATGTTTTACGAAGATGTACAAATGGTTCAGAAGTTAAACGATTAGGTATATCAACTTCACAACAAATTATAATGATTGAAGTTTTAAACACAACCCCAAAGTATAATCTACGCTGGATTTTGTTTAAATATTACAGATGATGGTGAAATCAGCTGTTATAATATTATGTTACTCAAGTGCGTACGTTCGTAGTATGTATGTACGGACGGACGTACACTCGTTTTTATAGGAGTTGATAAAATTATTTATTTATTCTGAGATGAAAAATAACATCAACAACTTTACGTTTATCATTAATCTTATATGGATTTAGAATGATGTGGGGTAGGTGCAAAAGATCCTGGTACTATTCCTATTGACAATCCCAGCATGGACATACACGTATTTTTTTAGGATTTTGAACAATACGATATAAATAGAACTGTATAATAGACCGAGCAATAGTTAAGTAGGCTTACTATGTAATAAAGCAACGAGCTACACCTACTTTCAGGTATATTTTAGTCCATTAAACTCAAATCTTTCGTGTTTCGTCTAAAGGCAAACTCAGATGTTTTGTTTTTATTTTACAATTTCAAATGTTCCAACAATTTTATATAACAAGAAATAAGTCACCAAATTTAAAATAAAGTAGTACACATGCGCGTTACGTTTACCACTTATTAACAATTTGCATATAAATAACTTGACCCAATTTAGAGTATTACAAGATAAAACGTGACCTTCAATTCAAAAATGTTTGGTAGATTTGGCTGGCTAATGAAACTTATAGTATATACATCTTAAATGCATGTTTTCCTAAATATAATCGCAATCTTAATCATTGAAATAGGAAATAATTTGTTAATTGCTAGTTATTTCTAGAGATAATTTCAAACAAAACTAAACAGTGTTTCTTTGTACAACAGCTATTTGCCTAAATTAGACAAAGTCAAGTCAACCAATTGTGTGTAAATAATTGTAAACGTAGCCTGACTTAAAATTATTTAATATTGTTCTTAGTGATATAAAAACATTTTCAATTCGATTACTTAAATAAAATCGCTTATTTACAATAATACAATTAATAACTTGGTTAAATTACAATATTACAAGTAATAACTTGGTTAAATACAAAATCCAATTCACGAAATCGTAAAATAAATTACAATATTATCGTTGAATACGTCATATTTTTTTAGAAGACAACAAACATCACCGTTTTGCCAAAATTGTAGTTAACATAATCTAGGTGGTTTCTGACATTTAGAGGTATTTCCACATTTTTACTTCGTATTTTTAAACTTGTAATATTGCATCAATTTTGTATCAACTTAGCATTTTATTATTGTTATATTGTTAAACAGACGTTTTGAGACTTTGTTAATTATATAATAATAATAATAATTTGAGACAGTTTTTTAAACCGATTATGGTTTAATTTGTCTACTAGAATTTATAAAAACGCCTGACATTAGTTATTTTTATTTTTATTGCTATCTAGATATTATTCTTAATATGTAAACCGAACAAAGTAATTTATGGCGGTTTAGTACAGGTTCAAACCGGATGTGATATTTCGCAATGTAAAATGTTATTACGCTAACAAAAGCGTTAAATATTTTCCTGGTCGCTATTCGCGTGTAAACAATAATGGTTAAATGTTGAAACAGATGTTTCAAATAACTTACTTAACGGATCCAAATTTAAACACAATAATATGAATGAATTATATTTGAACCATAACTGAAATTTTATATTAGATCACAATATACTGAGTGTTCATAAAGTCCCTTTAATTTATTTATTTTTGTCTTCATTATTTTTGTTACTGAAAAAGTTAACAAAACTTAATATATAGCTTGTATTGCATAACAGGGCACATTTTTTGACATATCTGATCCCACGATTTTTGGGGGCTTCGAGAGGGGGGGGAGTGTGTTAACAATTTCAAACGTAAAGGTAGGTCATGTAATACACCATTGCAAAGCTTATTAAAAGAGAAACAGAATTTCGCAAACTATCTTACTTCGTTTCAAAGTAATAGACAGTTAAAGTTATTGAAAATTATATTTTTGTTATAACATCAAAGCAGGTTATTAAGTTATTAATATTGGGAATACGAAGGTTGTTGAGGTTGAATGTTAACACATGTAACAATCTCAGTAAGTTAATTCAGAATATTTATCGGTCATTGGAATACACAAAGATTGTTAATAATACCAGAACATTACAATAATGTTAGGCCTAAATATTTGATATACTGCAGTATTTTATAGAAATCTAAGTAAAAAGTTACCTTGTCTGGTAAGATTTTTAGATTGTATTTGAACTTTTTGAATCTAGTTATAAAAACATTGCCGAAATTGAACAAAATAAGTTTGCGCCATTCTGTTTTTTTTAACAAGCTTTACAATGGTGTATCACATGACCTACCTTTACCTTTTAAATCATTACCCCCCCCCCCCCCCATAGTTAAAGCAAATTACAATAATTTTGTAACACTTTAAACAATTTAAGAATATATCTCGGGTATGAAATAACCGTCTAGTGGTATTCTGGTAATTTGTAACTGGTATATTTTTTCCTGCGAAAAAGAAACGCTTTCGAATGATTTCGTTGTAACTGTAAATGCAGTCACAAAGGTATAATGGGGCCATATGTAACATCTTTTTTTTTAAACAATTACATTTATTTATTGTATGATTTAACATACAAAATAGAAATACTACAAAAATTACATTCTTCTAATGAAATTAGTTTAGTATTTCACTTGAGTTAAGTATTTTGCTCTACAAACTGGTATAAATCGTTGATGTTCAACACCTACTTAAAAACTTCAACTGTGTCGTATTCGTACTGAATAATAAAATCTACGCAATGCAGCCATTCAGATTTCCGCGAGGTCGCAGTCAACAACGTTGCCAAATTGTTCTCTGGTTGAAAGTTTATTCAAGTGTTGTTTTCTTATAAAAAGTTAGAACTCTCTCTAACCTGTATCCGCTCTATTATCCGCCTGTATTTTTCTAATTTTATAACTGATCAAAACTAGATTGATGTCATTGTTTCCCTAAAAAATAAATGAAATTCACTTTTAGAAAATAATCTACATTTTTCATGTGTAAATGGGTTTATATAAGTGGCAATAAATAACTGGTTTTCTATTTATATACACAATATTGATATAATATTTATAATAACATGGTTATCAAAACGTTGAAACAGGATTTATGCCTTCTATTTAAAGTTGGAACAAAATCTTAGCCAAATCAAATCCAAACTTTAGTTGTGTTAAATTTGAATCTCCCAGAGTTCTACCAAAATACCATATATTGTATTCCCTTAAAGTAGTTAGAAACAGAATAGATTATGTGAATAATACGTTTAATCATATAACTACTGTTTTGTTACAGTAAAGTTTTTGTCTTCTGAAATAGATAGATGTGGTATATAAAAATGTAAATTGATTTCACAATTTCGAGTACTGGTTGCTGTAAAGTTTAATTTAGTGGAATTTATTCAAGTTATTGATGTACATAAGTTAATGATCTTGAATAGTAAGATCAAATCAAAGGGGCCCACACACGATCAGTTTAAATGCGCAGTTTATCATGTGTGACGTCATGTCTGAGCAATAAATTGAGGAAACTGTGCAGGTCTGGCAGATTTTTACGCTGGCTTTTGGCCTGAGCAAGAGACTCTACTTTGAACCGATAAACTGCGCAGTTAATCGAACAGTTTGTACAGTCTTGTCTAGTCGTTTCTAGCCTTTTCCTTGTTCCAGCGTTCACTGCGCCTTTTCTTCAGCTTATTATCTTCTAAAAGCAGCATGGCTGCAATTACACAACACACACTACTGCTCTTTTTTTTTTGTCACTCATTTAAACAAATATATTGGGCTAGCGTTATACCCCAAGCAAGTAAGTGCTGCCTACCGGTCACTCGTTCTCCGGGGCTTGGGAAACCTTGCCATCAACGAGGACCTGCGGAGAATGTCTTGTACTTCTTGTACGCAGGGAATGGGACGGTATCCAGGAGATCTTGGGCCATTGGGATTCCACGGGATGGTCCGGTAGACCTGAAGGATATCTCTGAAGCCGTAGCTGGATTTTCTGGCGGGCCAGTAACCAGTCTTGGCCGTATAGTGGTGGACGTGTTACTACGGTCTTACGGCGCACATACCACGGTACCAAGGTACCACGGGGCTAGGGAGCTCTGCTGGAGGTTTAGGCCTTCAGTACCCTAGCAGCTGAGGTTGGACTCGTGGGGGCAGTGTCACTGTTAGATTGTAGATATAATCACCCTGTACAGTCTATGCAAGAGTGGGTGTTGGTGAAAAGCCCAGTGGGATCACATACGCCGCACCTACCACAACTTGTGTGTTCTTCTCTTATATACTGTCAAAAATATACACGCACAGTAGACTGTGACTATACTGCACGAAAACACTGAGAGAACTGAGAACAGTAGTACACACACAACACAGTTCACAAAATTGTGCAGTCTTATTTGCACAGATAAGTCTGCCCCTTAACACAACAAGTAATTATTTAGGTATAATTGGCTAGTTATCAAGAGTCACGCGTTTGACGAAAAACGTATTTTTGTGAGAAATTGTATTAAGTTATTGAAGAGTTTAAAACTTAAAAATTACTCTTCTGTAAGTATTCAGCTCCTAACAATTATACACCTTTAGTAGAAAACATGTAATTGAAGCTTGTAAAACTTTCCAACTTAAAATTCAACCAGGTGCAATGATTTCATAAGTTTATACTATTTTAATATTTTATGGCTGATGCAGAATTATGGTCTATATTTTAAGCCACCTTTTAAAAAATAATCCAAACAATCATATTTTATTTACGTAAACAGGTTTACATAACTGAAAATAGATAACTTATTTCGGTATGAATAAGATCGTGACCATATTAAAAAACATACACGACAGTGCATTAAACAGTTGTAGAAAAATATTTACAGCTTTTTAATTGAAGGCCACATGTTATCTTAATACTCTAAATTAGGTCAAGTTTTCCATTGAATTTTTTAATAAGTGGTATATGTAGCATGCATGCATAACTTAATTTTAAATTTAGTAACTAATGTCAACTTGCTTGTTCTATAAAGTTATTTGGGACATTTGAAATGGAAAAAATGTTTACAAACAAAATTTAAACATCTGTCGCGTATTCAGCTGTTAGAAAAAACACCCATCAAACAACTTTTGTGATTAAATTAAAAGTGTAACTAAAGCTTATAATTGTTAAACTAACTACAATGAGTTTTGCATTAGTATTTTTAGTGATCGGTGGCTCTTTGCTCTAGTTGGCGATTGACCCATATTTAATCGACTTGGCTTTTGTTGATTTAGACAAATTTTGTACAACTAATGCAGAACGTTGGCCTATATAGTTTTGTTGTATTGTTTTTATCGATAAAGCCTCATTAACATTTTTCAAGGTGTCGGAAAAAGTACGTGCTTGTTCATGCTTTGTTAATGAAAATAACCAAACCAAAATTAACAACATCTTGAACTAAGTTGTTTGAGTAAAAAGCACAAAATAATTTAATGTTGAAAAATTTCAACTTAAAAATAAAATATATGTTAAGATATATAAAGTCGATTAAAAATATTATAATTGCAGTTTGTCTTAAACAAAAAAAAAACATTTAAATTTCGTTAATACGAGGGGCGTTCAATAAGTAAAGAGACAACCTTTCCAGATTTAAAAATCACCTGGGAAATTTTATAACTACCAATATTGTGAGTTGGCAACACTGAAAACATTCTAATACAGCTGTTTTGTCATTGTTGAACGTTTGTTTATTTTTGAAATGTTTTGAAAATGACAAGTTCTCTTGAAGATTGCACTTTGGAAGAGCAACGAGCTGTTATTAGATTTTTGTTTTCTTAAGGAACAAAACCATCTGAAATTTATTAAAGAATGAAAAGACAATATGGGGAAAGTTGTATAAATCATGCAAACTTTTATAAGTGGATAGATCGGTACAAACTTGGGCGAACAAATGTGAGTGATGTGCAACGTTCAGGCCGACCGATTGAGGTTTCAAATGCTTTGATGGAAAACCGAATCGAAACTCTTACTCAGGAAGACCGAAGAATTAGAGTGGTTCAAATAGCTGAAACTTGTCATACAAGTGTACCGTCCACTCAATCATTCATGACAAGTTGAAATACCGCAAAACATGCGCAAGTTGGGTTCCAAAACTGTCGACAGACAAACACAAAAATGTCAGGCTTTAAATCTGCCAGGAACTGAAAAGACGTTATCAGGAAGGAGAAGCTTTTTTGGAAAGAATTGTCACTTGTGATGAAACTTGGATACATCACTTTGAACCCGAGTCCAAGAGAAAAAGCAGTGAAGTGGAAACATGCGTTTTCTCCTGTAAGGAAAAATTGCAAAACCCAACCAAAAGGTGGAAAAGTCATGCTTACCATTTTTTGGGACTTTAAAGGTCCAATTTTCTGTGACTACCTGGAAACTCAGCGCACTGTTAATGGAGAGTACTACAGAGAAGAACTGGAAGCGAAGGTGAAGACAGCAATTCTGAGTAAGAGACGGGATTTGCAGAGTAAGGGAGTGCTTCTTCTCGAAGACAATACTAGCCCGCAAAAAGCTTACGAAACACTGGAAACTATTGAAAGGTTAAACTGGGAAGTCCTACCCCACCCCTTTTGTAGTCCTCATTTGGCTCCATTAGATTTTCACTTGTTTGGACCTAAGAAAGAATGTTTGCGAGGTAAGAGATTTGAAAACAATGCGGTGCAAGTCTGGCTTCGACGCCAAAGTAAAGAATTTTTCGCTGAAGGCATACAAAAGCTGATACGACGATGGGAAAAGTGTACAAATGTAGGAGGGGATTATGTTGAAAAATAGAAAAAGTTTTACCTATATATAATAAAATACTTTAACACTAGGCCTATTTGTCTCTTTACTTATTTAACGCCCCTTGTATAGTAAATATCTTTAAAATTACATATTTCAAAATTGTCAATAGGAAATAGGATTGATATTCTTAAATTAAGCCATTTCAAATGATACTCCGTAATATCGTTTCATAAAAAATGCAAAGTCTGGTGTACCAAATTTCGGTCCCTCAAAAATCATAGGAGACCAAACATTTTACGAGTTCTGATTATTGGATTACATGCCGGGTTAGCATTCTTTATAAACATATGTGCAATTTCATACTTGTCCATGTCTTAGAAAATCTACTGCTACACACAAGTATTCTTGTAAGGATTCCGGGAACATAAAAAAAGTAAATTAAAAAAAAAACGTATTTTCTCCTTATTTTGGCATACAAATACGATGTATAATAATTTTTCGATCATTTCATCTATAGTTACCGATCTAAACACAAACTCCAGAATGCAGAATGTTAAGATCCAAGAGCTAGAACCAATCATAACAAACTGTGTCGAGCTTTCGCAGTGATGACTTCATCAGCTTAGAAAAGGAGAGAGTATTAGTGTCTCGTTCCATTTAAAGGCATTAAACCACCTTTATAAGGGGAGTAGTCGGCCTCGAACGTTTCTAAGGACACGGGGTCATCGTTACTTCACGGCCGGTTTCGCTGATTTTGCGAAGCAGTTTCCTTGTACAGCTGCTAATACAAATAATGCTATTGGGAATGCACCGCCGTGATTAAAACATCTTTTGACAGTACTATTTGAATTAAATAGTCGTTATAGATGGAACATTAGTCAATATAAAAATATTCACACAGAATTATAATTTCCAACGTGCAAGTTTAATTTCATAAATATACATAGTGTTCATAAAGTTCCTTTAACCCCCTTTATTACTTTTGTTATTGAAAATAAGTTAGCAAAACTTTGAACATATCTTGAGTTGCATAACAGGACAAATTTTTTGACATATGCGAACCTTTATGATTTTGGGGGGCTTGAGGGGTGTAGGGGGGTTAACAATTTCAAATAAAAGGTAGGTCATGTAATACACCATTGAAAAGCTTATTAAAAGAGAAACAGAATGGCGCAAACTAGAGCTTAGTATCTTGCTTCGTTTTAAACTAATTTACAATCAAAGTTCTGAAAAATGATAATTATTGTTATCATAGCATCGAAGCAGGTTATTAATTTGTTAATATTAGGAATAAGTAGGTTGTATGCTATTTTCCAGAACTTTGATTGACCATTACTTTGAAACTAAGTAAGATAAGCTCTAGTTTGCGCCATTGAGTTTCTCTTTTAATAAGCTTTTCAATGGTGTATTACATAACCTACCTTTTCATTTGAAATTTCTAACCCCCTTGCCCCCCTAAGCCCCCCAAAATCATAGAGGGTCAGATATGTCAAAAAATTTGTCCTGTTATGCAACACAAGATATATACAAAATTTTGTTAACTTACTTTCAGTAACAAAAATAATGAGGGGGGTTAAAGGGACATTCTGTATACTTGTAACTATTGTTTTAGTAAAAGTACCAGGAGACCGAGCTAAAGCTCGATTATAAGCAGGGCCTAGTTCGCTCACGTCAATAACTATTATTGCAAATTTCCGTGAACATCGTTTAGGTTAGGCCTATAACATTAAACAACTAAATAAAGGGTATGTTTATTTAGCAGAAGTATTCGTTGCCATGGTAACTATAAATAGATACAACATTAGGCTTACCTCTAATAAAATACAGTTGAAAAGAAAACAGATGATTATTGTAATGGCATTGAAAACATTTGCATCAGCTGTACTTCGTTTAAAACAAAACAGATGATTATTGTAATGACATTGAAAACATTTGCATCAGCTGTGCTTTGTATTGTTTAAAATGGACAAATTTCACTTTTTAATTTAATAAAAAGACGTAGAAAACGAATTTTCCCAGACTGGTGACCATTTCCAATCGATTTCTCGTGGCCAAAAGCCCCATATAAAATCAAAAAATCAAAAATCTTTAGACGGAGATTCCAGATCCATTTAGCAGACAGACAATTATCTCTCGCTTTAGAAGATAAGATAAATGTATGTGTTTTTAGTTTTCTTTTCACAATACATTATGATAGCTCCTCCAAGTAACTCATGTACATGTTTACTTCCATCTGTATTGACTATAATGGTTATCAAAACTCAGCTATGAGAACTTAATGTTTGGGCGTGTAGGCTACTCGTACGTCGCCGGAAAAGTATGCCGCTCTAAAGTTATACCATTACAAAAAATAACCTACAATATGAAATCACCTTTGATAGGTAAGTAGAAAACAGCAAAACTCAACAGGTTTAGCAATTATATCATGCAAATAGATATGATTTGTCGTGTCCAACATGTTGGTCGATCGTCATGACACTTGTACAAATCTGCCGTACATTAATAACTGATTTTGTACAATATACATTGATATTTTTAAATCAATATCATAAACATAATAAACGGTACCAGTTAACTGCCACATACTTTCTCCCAGTTGAAACTTTATACCTTCCTAAGAGTAGCATAGGAGGTGGTTATTTAGAATTGCAAAAGTAGGAAAATGTTACCATCGAAAATATTAGATGCATGTAACACACATCCATATTATATTATTATTATTTAAACTATTCGATCGATTTCGAACAAATTTGCACCAAACATGTCAATTAGGCCTGTATAGAAGCACGAAAAAAGGTTTTAAAAAATTTTGAAAAACAACCCCTTTTTGGCCAAC
>JAGFPH010000004.1:2524289-2541376 GCA_018207615.1 Philaenus spumarius
TCAGTTATTATTATTATTAGCTAAACGAGAAGTTTTAAAAAGATGCGGTTTTTTTGCATATGGTAGGGTACATTAAGGGCTACAAATAAGCCAAATTGTATCAAAATCGTTAGAGCCGTTTTTGAGAAATTTAGATTTTCTCGTTTTTTGGCCATTTTTGGGGGTAAAACCCCTTAAAAATAAAAAAAATTGAAAAAATGAAAAAAACGCCTGGAGATATTCCAGAACTACACCTACATACCAAATTTCATCAAAATCGGACGGTTGGTATGATCTCCAGCTCTGTACACATCCTTGCAGACATACAAACACACGGACAGACATCACCAAAAAACCAATTTTTTGGGTTCAGGGAGCACCAAAACAAATAATTCCACTAAAAATATTTTTGGGTTCAGGGAGCACCAACACAGATAATTCCACTAAACATTTTTGGGGGGTTCAGGGAGCACCAAAACAGATAATTCCACTAAAAATTAAAATTCGAAAATTTTGATGAAAACAATACTTTCTCCATATACTACGGATAGGGTGGAGAAAGTAAAAATCACCTCGGGATTACCATACGTCAACTTTCTGTTATTAGTAACAATCAAATAATTGATTGAAGAGGTTTTGTGTTATTACAAAATTGTAAGCACTTTTTCACTAGTTCTGGGACTAGTGGTGGCTTTCAGCAAATTATAAATTAAACTATTTTTAAAACAGCTTAGGTAATGCAACATTTACAAATTTAGAAAATTGCAACAATCTATGAAAGTCAGTAATTGTTATTTTTTTATTTTAAAACTACTTAGCAATTAAATAAAATTAATTATATTACTTTATTTTGTTATGTTTTACTGTTAGAGTTTTTCTATAGCTATGCTTTACTTTATATTAAAGTTTATACTTAGAGCCAATCTAGTAGAGTATCTACTTATTTGTATTCAATCTACGGTGTTTTCTCTTTTTTCTTGTTAACGAACTTTAAATGTTTCAATTATTTCTAGTCGTAGTTTTTTAACTGTTTTCTATTTCATTTACATTTAGCTTTTATATTTTAGGAGCAATATACGCGCATTACTATGCTTAGTCGATAAAGGGGTTTCTACTTTAAGAAGAAGACGAAAAAAGAAATTTAAAATAAATATAATTTAAACAAATTTCATAAATCTAAATTGTGTCGCTCTGTGCTGAAATTTGTGTGCTAATACTGGTTGGCGATCAAATGTTTTCCTCCAGCTACTACTTTAAGAGGCATTTTCTGCCCATTGATAGGCTAGAAAGAATAACTTATCCTATAGCCGGGCTGAAAAGTAGCCTATAGCCCATGCTTTTTATACGGTCACTTTTCCGTCCGCCAAATCATTTATGTTAGTAACACAACTGCTGAAACAACGATGCATCAATGAACTTCCATGTCTTGTCTGTGTATTCTTGGCATAGCCTCAATTATTTTTGTAAATATGAATGTCCATGTTTAAATAAAGTTTCTTCCATAGTAAAATGCAAATTACTTATTAAAACTGTAGCTGGAGAAAAACTGTTGTGAGTCTTACGGAAAGAAAGTATCTTAGTAGCCCTCAAGAAAATTACCGCTTTCTCTTCGCTCGCGCGGTAACATTTCCTTTCGGGGCGACTAAGTGATACTTTCCTCCCTTAAGGGTCTGCTCCAGTAAAAATAAAATGGATTTTTATCCCATAAGAGCAATGTTAAATTTCATACCATTTATTTCGTTTACTTTTTATCATACAATTGTTTGCAAGGTCTCATTTTAAGCACAGTCACAATACGCATCCTTCTTGCAATTTACATTTTTAAAAATTTCTTTCATTTGTCAAGTAACTGACATTTTGTAAGTACAAAGTTTGAATTTTTTTCCTAACACAATAAGAAATTAATAACGAAAAATAATTTGCAAGAAGGATCCGAAATTTTATAAAGAATATTCAGTTTTTTTTTCAACACTCAATTACAAAAGATAGACTTATAAAATGGTATGAAATTAGGCAATGTCAGCGCAAGAAATTGCACTGTTTAGATAGGGATATAGTGAGAGGCGTTTGCGTTCCGATGGATTTCTCGTTTACTGGAGCAGACCCTTAAACACACAAATAACGTTGGAAGTTGATTTAAAATGAAAATCGTATTTTCTGCCTTTTCAACGAGTAAATTCATTAAGAACGGATACAGATATCGATATGAAATTTTTCAAAACACAAACAACTTACATTTTCATCAACGGTTTTAAAATGGCGATCATAAAAAAGTATAAAGTCTGCATTATAGAAAACATTTTACCAAATTTGAAATGGGTGCCATTTTAAAATCGTAAACTGAAAAACGATTATTATTATTTTTTAATATGCCTAAAAATGGTGTAAAACTTTCTGCAAAATGTAGTATCCGCCAAATAATGTGAACTGGTAAATAAAATTCCGTGAAAACAGAGTAGGCTACTCCCTGCCTTTGCATAATAATACCAATCTAAAATTAATGATTTCTAGTAGAAAATAACAGCGATCTCTCCTAGTCAGTATCTTTTTTGTTATAAAATTATATTTTATTATTGGAAAAAAATTGTCGGTCGAAAAAGGAAGGCGATATAGGACGTATTGTCTATACAAACTTGTGTTTTTTATGTCAACTATTAAAGTTTTGCCAAACATTTTACGGACACCCATTATTTTTTTCAAACCGGCTACAACAATGGTGGAAACTGACATGTGAACAATTTATACAGTCTATTGGCTAGCAATTACGACCAAACAATGCTGCTAATTATTCTGGAATCTAAAGATACAAATTCAACTAAAGTTAATTTAAATTGGTGAATATTTAAATAACTTTAATTTAATTTTTCATTTTTATGTTCACAACTTTTGCTGGTATTTAATTATTGGTAGATTTAAAAAAAAAAAGAAATCGAACTTTGTAATGTATGTACAGACAACACACAGTCATACACTGAGTGTGCGCGTTTGTTATTTTACTTTTATTTAAATACTTTTAAATTGAACTTTTTAAACACGGAATTATGTGAAATTTTATTCCAGCTTAAAAATAAAAAAGTAAGATTGGTATATTACGAAGGCAGCCCTGCTAATAGATCAGCTGTTACAAGGCTTCCAGACCTAATGTGTAACGTAGCAGTGACTAACATAGCACTCGGGTTAAAAATAAAATATACCGCTATCACATTCTATCAGACTATTTAGAGAGGAAATACATTTTTATTTAAGTCCTATACTCTCATTACGTCGGGCAACTAATATAAAAATAATCTTTTAAACATGAACCAACAAATAAGAATCGTGTTTCCCAATTAATTTAACTTTCAAGAATGTTCAAAACAAACTAATAATTTACAATTTTCTATCCTAGTTGTAAAAAAAAAAAAACTATTATAAATCCGTCAGATTCCAACTTAACATCTAAATATTATGATAAAATTGGGTATTGGCTAATATAATTTTGTCTCCTGATATTTTATACTAATAAAACAACTTCTTGACACTAACAAAATGAAGTTATTTTACAAAATTCTTTGATTACAGTGGAAAACATTTTCAGATATATGCGGTAGGTAAGTCGTGATTCTAAGAAGAAAAACACATTTTTAGCAATAAAAATTTTCAAAAGTAATTTGACTTTGGGTAGCATTAAAATGCCGAAGTATTGAAAACTTGCGAAAATTCGAAAAATTTTACTCCCTATTTTATGACTTTTCTCGAAGATTTCAAGGTCTCTGAACACGATAAAGCAATACAAAAATTTGTGTCCGTGTGTCTGTCTTTGGACACGATATAAAAATGCACTCGCAGACACCGTAAACAACTTCTGGTGGTACCAAAATCTTCGTAATTTTATTGCGGAGAGTTGAAAAGCTTTCTAGCGTAACAGCAACGCGACGCGCGTGACAAAAACGTAACATTTTTGAGTATTTAAAAAAAACATGAGCTGACGTCTTGAAATGTGTTCCATCTTTTCATCTTGTTGTTGATTAACTTCTTTACTGTATAAACAACTTTTAATATGATAGTTAATACGGGATTAATACCGATTAATACGGGAAGTGAAAAACGCACGGAATAGTTAAAGTCGAACACTAGTGCATGATGTCCACTGAACTACTGCCGCTTCCAAGAAATCAGTTACGGTAGCTCAAGTTGATCAAAAGAAATAAGTGTATGGCATTGAAGCAATTTACAAACGATTAAGAAATAACTGATTTTAAACAAAGGAAATAAAGAAACTTTATCCTTTTTATTAACTCAGGTCAGCCAGTAAACAGTAAAAGACAAACAATTTATCGTAATTTGTCACAAAATTCAAACAAGGTAGTCATTATCAGAGAAGAATTCAAATAAATTATTGACGTGCTCAATTTACTAATTGAAAGAAACGAATTTGATTAAATTCTTTTCATATATAAAACACGTTGATTGTCATAACCGAAATAAGTAAATAATTATATTCAATAACGAAATTTATACAAGGTCATTTATCTATAAATAGATTTCGCTTTCATTATAAAACAAATAAAATATGGGCGAAAATTAAAATTACTTACATTAACTAACTTATATTTCATCTGTATTATAGGGAGGACCGAAGCCAAATTGGTAATAATTTATATTTGATGATGTTGAGTATAGACAAGTGCGTGCGTGTAGACCTGTGCTCGGTGAAGGCAATACTGCAGTAGAATGTAAGTAAATTGAGACGAGAAGAAGAAGATAAAACTAGTTAGTGATAAAAAGTAAAACGGAAGTATAAAGCGTAACAGAATGGACACTTTCTCTTGTTTTTCCTCGGTTTTCCTCAGTCAGTCACGCTCCTATTGGACGACCCACTTGCGACATTTATCGTTTCTCAAGCCTTGCACGCAAACTCAACGGATCTTGGTAATAACACTGTTGGATACTTCAAAATGTAAATTACTATGAAAAAATGCGTTTTTGGTCTACATATTACAAGTCTTGCTATGCCTTCGCCATATCGGATTAATTGTTTACAAATTTTTGTTTGACGTGTATACAAATATTTAACGAACGTTTATTTACAAATAATTTGTTATTCTCAAACTAATTCTAGACTAGATTTGTGATAAGATTTAATACCAACAAAAAGGGGAAAATTTGCAAACTACAGATCTTTAATGCTGAATTGAACTAAATATGACATAGTACAAGAGCTAATAGTCGGTTTAAATGCGAAATAAAACTACCTAATCAAATCATTAGCAAAGATTTTCCTTGAAAACATTACTTTCATTTTAACGGTTTTATGTAACATCAGTGTGCTTTACACGAGGTATAAAGTCCTATAAAATTGGATTTTAAAAGACAGCTTTTAGTTTTGGCTATCGTTTAGTTGTCCTGCTCAACTGTTGTTTTCTTCCTAGCATTTGCGAAAAGTTATGATAAAAATACAAAATTACTTTATGGTAACGATTTTAAAAAGTTTCATACATTTTAAACAAAGAGACGGTTTTGTAGGCATGTTACCAAACATAATGAAAATGTTTTTATCTACAAATAAATCATTATAGTAATATAAATTCTAAACATGCACCAACAAAAAACCTTCTATAATCTGTTTAATACATTTTTTAAACTTATACGTCAAATTTCATATCAAGCTTTACAAACAAAACTATACACTATAATTAGTTATAAAGGAACAGTTTTAAAATAAGCCATTCAACTAGAAATAAAAAAGATAAAGTAAGCGAACACAGAGTAGGATGTTACATTTTGAAGTTGCAATCAAATTTATATTGGTATATAACGTTAGATGCTTGCTCCATGTACAAAATTGCCTAAAACGGCAATTCAATTAAAATAAATTATACTTTTAACTAACAAAGATGTAATTAAACTAATTATATTAAGCCAGCAAAAATAAATGTATCATTTGTACAATAAAGGTGGATCTGGCTACCACTATTATACCGTTATCAAAGAATACACAAATGACTCCGTTCATCAGAGTGATAGCGGGATTTTCTCGCCTTTATCTATAAGTCATCATTTAAAGATGATTAATTGTTGGCGGAAACTTTTTTGTTATTTAACCAGAAGTCTTGATAGTATCTATTATCTTACACATTATGATATTATTAGTAATTTATTAAACAATTTCTTAATTACAATTGAAAACCAGAAACTAAGGCCTTGTCCACACTAGGAGACAAAGTCTAGACAATGTCTAAAGACGGTCTCTCGACTCTGTCTCGTGTCTACAGTCAAATGTTTGTTTCTAGCCAGTTTGTTGGTAGACATGGCTGAGGAAGCTGCTGTTGCCATTATTATTAGTGGTGAAAACAGGAGAAAAAGAAAACCTAGATGTTTTTAGATTGTGAATGAAATCGCTCACCGACACATCGTATTTCTAATCCAGATCTATCTTCGGATTTTTTCGGTTTTTATAATTTTGGAATGTAACATCCCATAAACACATTGACCTTTGGTAATCTTCAATAAATAATACAACTTTTTCGTTAGGCCACATTTTGTAACTAAAAACGTAAAACGTCTACACTCAAGGATTCCATAAGACGGAGACTTTCCTCAACAAGCCCACACTTCGACTTTGCGCAACATTGTCTACATATTGTCTCAGGCCTCCCACTTTCTGTCGGGAGACGACGAAAATTCTTTGATTCTGGTCTCCGAACCGTCTCTAGACATGGTATCTGTCAGCAACCATCTAGAGACAATCGAGAGACATTGTCTTTAGATCAAAATCGCTAGACATTGTCTCCTAGTGTGGACAAGGCCGAAGATTTGAATACTACCTGACCAGAAGTATAAAGTCGAGTGGTTTGGCACACTTACCTGAAATCAAGAAAAACAGTTTATTAAAATATATGACACGAGAAAGAACACGCGTTTATACATTTTATTTCTTAAGTAAGTCTATTTTTATTTATATTCATTCGTTCCTTGAAATTTATATATTGAATTTTTATAAGTTGAATCGATTTTTAACCTGTGTATACTCAAGAAAGGAATCTTAAAATAAACAATACAAACATTATACTACACAGAAACCTTGTAAAACTATTTTGTCTCAGCAAAACATTACTATTTAAATGTTTGTCAAAAGATGAAAACATATGTTTTCTCAAATTAGCTAAACAAGATTAAAACACTGATTTAAGGAAGGGAAATTGTTCAATGTATTTTGTAATTCAAATAACTTAGCGAACCTGAATCATTTGATCGGTTATTATCTAATTGTTAGAATACAAATGATTTCACAAAATGATCCAGTGGTATCTTTATTAACAATAAGATATTAAGGGTCTTCTATACCTTGCGTAAAACAGTAAAAATATGCAGTTCGTACTAACGCGTTTCGGACGCCTTTTTTTAACCTAAAAAGTTGTGAAACATCTTAAATTTTTCTTAAAGGCTATGTGCTTTTGTCTTATATTTCATAATTGAAAGATATCGTCGGCAACTCCTTTTAATCAGCAGTTTAAATGAGTAAAAATTTATTATTTTTAATGCATTTTTTGGGAGTTTTAAGCAATAATTTCCATATTTTAAGCTAACATGTAAAAAATATAAAGCCTTTTTTATAACTTAAAGTAGTTTCCCAGAGTATTAATTTATAAATAGAATCCGAAACACGTTATTACGAATGCATTTTTTAACGATTTTGCGGCTTGAGTCAGACCTTTTTATTAAAATCATACTGTACACTCGGGAGGTTTCTTCAAGGTAAAGAAAAGCCTTAACAATAAAAGTAAATAAAATAAGATTTAGAAAAATTACAACTCCAAAACAAATTAAAACTTATGAAAAGTAAAGACATTTCATTCTGTTGTTACCAGCAAAGAAACACGTTCTGCGTACTATTTAATTTGTGATTATTTTAATTTAACTTTCTGTTTAGAAACGTTTCTTTGGTGCCTTACGCCACCCCTATTGGCTTTAATTTACATAAGAATAGTGCTTAAATTAAATGCATTTAGTGTTGTCATATTTGTGTCCCACTTTTACAAGATTCAGCTGAAAGAAAATATGGTTGAGGATTGAGGAAGCATGGGCGTCCATCAATACAGTATCTGCAAGGTAGTACTCGATCTCCCCCTCCCACCCCATGCAGTTTGTGGAGCAAAAACATGAGAGTTAAATAATTTACGCGTAACAATTGTAATTAACCTGCGGGCGATGATTTGTCTAGTGTTTATAATACGCTCACTAAGGCATTGGCGTCAATGCATAGCAGGATTGCGAGTAGGGAGGAAGCCAGTCCAGCCTCCCTTGTGAAAAGATAAACGCCCATGTGAGGATGTAATTAGGAGCGACCGCCGAGAGCAAATTAATTTAACATAGCCTAGTGGAATGTTTTATTTATATTATATAAACAGGAAAATTTTACAATTGCACACACAATATACAATAAAGCTCTGTAGGTCTACTTGATTTAGTTTAATCCTTTGGAAGAAAGTATCCAGAATGTGGGTCTTTTATTAAATATTTCGGTCACATATAGTTAAAACACTTTCCTAGACAAAAATGAATTCCTTTTTCAACATTGTATTAACGGCCTAAATTCTCAAAGGTTTTTTCTTTGAATTAAATTAACTAATGTTTTAGGTTCAGACAAAATTAAACAAATGTCATCTTTTCAAAGTTTAGTTTATTTACAAACGTTTATTTAAAACATTCATTTTATTTACAAAAATATGGTAAGAAGTTGGGTTTATATGTTGTGATTTTTTACTTCAGCTCGCATTAAAATGCCGAAGTTTTGATATCTTGCGAAATTTAAAAACTTTTACCCCCACTTTTTATGACTTTTCTCGACGTTTTCAAGGTCTCTGAACACGATAAAAAGCAATAAAAAAAAATTGTGTCTGTGTTCTGTCTGTGTCTGTCTGTGGACACGATATGTTCACTCATAGACGTCGTAGAAGACGTGGTGCCCAAATCTTCGTGATTCTTTTGCGGAGAGTTGAAAAGCTTTTGGAGCTTTCTAGCGTGGCAGCAACGTGGCGTGTGTGACAAAAACGTCACATTTTTAAGTAAGGCCTATTTTAAAAAAACACGAGCCGGAGCTCGAAAAAGGATTCCGTCTTTCATCTTGTTTTAACGCTGTAATTAAATTTTCTTCAAATCGAATGGGTTTTTGCACTTAGAAAATTGTTAAGTATCCAACAATGAAAGATTTTTTAAATTTATGAGCTTATCCTGAATACTAGCATTGTAGCTTTATAATGAAGTACAGATTTTCAACTACCATGTATCTTTACAAAATTTCATAGTATTTCCTGTTTAAAAAAGCAAAATTAGTGGGACCCACTTACTAAAAAACAACATCAAGACCGTTAAAAATAAAATCATAGTTGTGAACACGTTTTTAAAAATTAGTTAACGATTGTCACTAAGCGATAACACATAATTGTGTATTTATAATTATTGTGTAGGCCTATAATGGATAGTCCATTCAAACATTAGTTACAATTGTTTTTCAATCCAAAAGAATTTAGTTTACGTTTCGAATCACGTAAATATATTCTATCAAGATATACTGTATCAAACAAAACATAAATTTATTTACAAATAAATATCGACTCGACTTATGAAACAAGTAAGCCGTCAAGCCTGATTTGAACCGTAGGCAGCGGTACACTGCATCAGTGAAACGGCAGTGTTTAACACAGATCAGATAATGAGAAGTTTCCGTGCCCGAGTGGCGCACCACCATTACTAACCTTGGACCGCTCTAGACAGTTTTCCACTTCACTAACTCCCGTAGGCGTGCTCTCGCGCAAATTACCCATTTCCTGCTTCCTTTTTCTTGTTGACAATTTCTATCCGATACAAAGAGAATCGGCGGTATATAATTAGCAAGGGTTGATATAGAAAATCGAAGCTGTGCTGTTGTGTAGTAAATAAGTGAGCGATTCACCTTACACTAAACTAAATGATGGTCTACACCTAATTTTAAATTCTGTGCCTTCTCTTGGAGGTCGAGATTTCAAATAATGTGTATATTTATAATGTGTATAAATTACTTGCATAAACATTCAAATTGTATGTAAAGTAGGAAGTCTCTATTTTAGAAATGTTTTAAACTTAGTGGAGAAACCAAAACCTGCGTCATGCTTCCCACTTTCACACAAAATAATAAGTATTTAATTCATATGATGTGGTGTTGAAACGTTGGGAGTAGGCCCTATGTTAATTTAAACTTATATTCAAGACTGTATTTCATTTTGAACTGACGAGTCAAAGTTGTAATATTGTAATATCCATTAATACTACTTTCAATAAGACCTTAACTTTATAGATAGTTTTGCTTTTTTTAAAGTGAAACGCAGAATTCTCCTCATTGCAAGTTTGTGACCACGAGCAGGGACATTTTTGACAATTCTCAAAGTAGTTTTTAAACTACAACGCCATGTGATTCCAGAAAGTGAGTATCAATTTTTAATTTTAACTGTCTTTGAATTGACTCAGCTGATTTTCATATTGAATAAATGGTTGGAAATATCAAATCGTTAAAAACAAAGGTAGAGAACATACCAACAAACATGTACTTTGAACGAAAATGTCTTTCTTATCTGCAACGATTATTGATTTACACAAATATAGGACAGGGACAAAATGTTAACTATTGAATTTCAGACGATTTTTATTGTAACGAGTACATTTTCTGCCAGATTCGTCACAGTTGGTAAAATCAGTTCGTACCATGGCTTAATCACGGCTGTTACAAACCTTATAAAATGTATAAATATTACGTTAGATTTCCAGTTTGTGCTATTTTTACAGTATAAACATCGACAGTTTCCATCTATATTACCGTCAATGTCAGTTTGTTGCAATTTTTAGCAACTTTATAAACTCTTTCTTTTGTATTGAACTAGCATAACAGCTAGTTTTTTAACATACGGTTTTAACAGCTTTGGCTCGTATTGTTGACGAATCTCTCGTTGCTCTGAGATATTCAATATACTTTCTCCTTTATTATTAGTTTAGAAACAGAAGGTTATTAGTGGTGGATAGTGGAGCCTGTTACACTTGACAGTTATGTATCCATGACCGATAACAATTATATATGTTACCGAAAGCAGTGGTTTCTTTTGCAGAGAAGACTATTGACAGTTTTATACATAAGCGTCCATTACAAATTCTACTCTCAAACAAATCTAAGCCATTTAGTAAAAGCAAATAGTCTTACCAATTGGGAACATTTTTTAAAATCTGTTATGCTGAGCGATAACAATAGCAAATTAATAGTGTAATACAAATACTTAATAACTTTATTTTGAAAAGAAACGATTTCTAGAATTCTACCAGGACAAGTTGATAAAATGTCATTTAACACATACGACCTCAAAAACATATGTCAATTGTTAATACTGACAGTAATACATATACAAAAATAGATTATTTGGGTTTTAAGTGTTTATTCAATGAATCAATATAACTCTAGAACACTAAGATTTGACTTCTGAAATGCCGAACATTCTTTAAACAACTTTATTAAATGTTTGTAAATGAATTACAGTAGTTAAATAAGTACAATCTATACTAATATTATATCTATACTATAATATTATAAAGAGGTAAAGTTTGTTTGTTTGTATGTAGGGGGTAATCTCTGGCACTGCAAAACCGATTGAAAAAATAGTTTTACTAATAAAAAGCTACACTATCCCTGAGTAACATAGGCTATAAATTCATTTCGATAAAAACCTTTTTTTATTTCAATATTTGTAAATTTAGTCGGAAAAAATTGTTAGGTTAGGCCTGGAATGATAAACCAGCATTACATTTATTACCATAGCAACCAATTGAATAAAATGGTAACCTTAATGGGCGTTGGATTGGCCACCCCGATCCCCAGAGTTAATTGTGTGTGACTGTTTTTTACGGGGTTACCTAAAGGAACATGTTTATTCCTACAGCTTCAACACCATGATAAGGATTTAAAACAAGCAATTGAAGAGGAACTTCTACGGATACCGCGGGATTTCTTTTTAAAAGAGTACGAATCATTTGTTGAGCGCTGTTACCAGTGTGTCGCTGTGGATGGATTACAGTTTAAGTAATTTTAGACTTTGGTTTTAAGTTTTCCATTCTGTTATATCCTAGTTTTCTAATCAAAATGCTTTAGATCATTAGAATGTGACAATAAAAATATTTTACAAAATCTACAGTAATTTAATAACTTAATTTTTGTTACAAAATAAGTAAGGTATAATTTAAATAGGTGCACCTATTTACAGAGGGAGAAAATTAATAAATATTTCATTACTCCACCATTTTGTTTCTGCAAGTGTTGTAGGCCTACTGCTAAATTTTCACAGAACATTTTTCAAACCTCTATTGTGGGGTGTGTAAAGTTTCAAAAATATCGATGCATCTATACAAAATCAATCGTGTAAAGCTCTTCGTGGGACATTTAGTAAATAAAACCACAGTAAATAAACGGTATCAGGAAACTGACACATACTTTCTCCCGCATTATAGAAACTTAATGAAAAAATACTATTACCAATTTATTGTGTTTTTTTTAATTTTTAACAGTCATTTTCCCATAAAAATCCATAAAATAATGGAAAAATCAACTTTTCTCAAAAACGGCTCGAACGATTTTGATTAAAATTTTACAGTTTATAGTACTTTAGGTCCCTAATAAACTATAAAATTTTAATCAAAATCGTTAGAGCCGTTTTTGAGAAAAGTTAATTTTTCCATTATTTTATGGGTTTTTATGGGAAAATTACCCTTAAAAATAAAAAATTCACAAAAATGAAAAAAACGCCTGGAGATACCGTGGATTAGTACCTCCATACCAAATTTCATCAAAATCAGACGACTGGTTTAGGCTCTAGCTCTGATAACATCCACACAGACACACAGACACACAGACACACAGACACACAGACACACAGACACACACACAGACATCACTCCGAAAACCACTTTTTTAGGTTCAGGGGGACCCAAAACGGATATTTCCACCAAAAACTCAAACTCGAAAATTTTGACGAATACAATACTTTCTCCATATACTATGGTATAGGGGGAGAAAGTAATAAAAAAAGCCCCATTAACTTTATCTCACGGTTGGTGTGGAAGCTAGTACAATGAGCAATAATAGTTCAATAATATAATATAAATTATAATAAATAATTCGTAAATTTCAGGTGATAACAGCGCATTCGTGCAGTTTTTATAAATACACAACACAAGATGGCACTAACTCAAAAACTGTTTATTTCACAGAAAATTTTTGAAACAAAAGTTTTAGAAAATTAAATTCTCTATAATTTTTATACGAAACTTTTTTTCTAGGACGCACTCAACTGAAGTTATTTTGAAAAAACCGGAATTTGGCCACAATTTTCCAAGATGGCAGCGTAAGCTCAAAGTGGTGGGGGTCGCAAACTGTATGTTTTTTAGGTTGTCAAAATGTACTATATAAAAATTGTAATTTCCTAAAAGTGAGTGAACTTGAATCACTCTTATTTTGAGACCTATTGGTTTTATTTTAACTCAGTTAACACTATTTGTACCTTTCTCTTTCAAATTATACCTCGTTCGTTTTGATATCATACAAAAAATATGAGATCTTTCGACAAAGAGAATTGACACAATTACGGAAGGACTCAACACCTACTTTCAAAATTCACACCGTTTGAAATTTTAAACAAGTTATTAATTGTCTTTTTTGTTAGTAGTTTGTACCACTTTTAACACATTACATTATGAAGGATTGCAAAATATAATATAAATTCCTTGATATTGGCGCATACTTTATGCTTTCAGGATACAATAAAGGCAAACTGTTGTACACTCTACGCATGCGCTGTGCATACTGCAAGATGCTTTAAACATTAAAGTAAATATGCAAGACGTACAACAGTAATAGCTGTCGTATTTCACTATTAATGTTGGTCTAGGTCTTGGTTTCGCGGAGGGTGGGTGGACTCGTTCAAGGTTATCAGCGCATGCGCCGTGCCAACAAAGGATCAACAGAGAAAGTACTGTGACTATGCAAAACGCAATACTGTTACAAGGTGGCGGTGTTGGAATGTAAAATTGACCAAATAGAATACTACAATTATCAGGCTAGTACTTTAAAATATATTGTTTTCCGTAATATTGGCAAAGACAAAGTATATATGCGACTGATATACTAGATACGTAAACTGCCAAGATGAACCGTTCCAATTTTAACGCTTTGAGTTTTTAAGTGGAAATAATTGTGATAAAATAAATTATAACTGAAAATGATATTATACTAACTTAAAAATGCCTCAGTTTTTATTAAAAAATGTACATGTCAAAATTATTTAAAAAAATTTTATCCGTCTCGAGCCGTAGTTTTCACTTAATGTGTTACAATACTAAGTATTTGCTTTTAATGCGTTATGAGTTTAATTTCATAATCATACAATTTATATTAAATAAAGTATTTTGTTGTTGATTTTATGAATTTGGTTATCTTAACAAAGTTTATTTCTTTTTTTAGTTTCATAGTTTTGTTTTGTCTTTCGTCCAAATACTAAACTATGTGAGTAGGAACCGTGAGTTAAAATGCTAGACACATTTAGAGTAGGCCCTAGGCTTAGCGGCCTATAATGCTTGCTGTTTGCCAAACGCTTTTGATTTTAGTTGTAAAATAAAATGTTGTTTCCTTTCTTTCTGGTGAATGCCATATTTTATCGTGGAAAATTATTTAAGTATCGGTAGTCTTGGTAAAATTGTTTACTTATTTTTAACCATTTTGTATAGTTTAATTAATGGAATACCCGGAAGCTTTGTATATTAAAACAGGAAGTACCAGTTTTGACAGTCGGTTCGGAGCTCCTAGTAGGTCTGTTCAGTACTTATGTTTTTTCCCGTAGATAATGGATAAGTACCTCCTTGTCTGTGAGTAGAGTCATTAGGAGACGATGATAAGCAACTGGAAAGTCGTCACCAGTTCACAGGCTGAACAGAAACTTTGTCACCACCCTCTTCATTTAACTGTTACAGAATAATTACTTTTGGTGCCATGGAAATAGCACTGTAAAATAGTATTTATTCATCCATTTAAACAATTTGAATTTTTCTAAACGAAAGTTAAGCTTAACATTGCTTATGTTTGACTATCAAGGAACCTACTACGTGCGAGGCGTAGTGATTGAACCACTGCCGACTGAGAATATCGGGTCGCCGGAATACTACCCCCCGGAAAACTACCCCCCCAAGCAGGTTCCTACGTCATTTTGACGTCAGAGATCGGGGGAGCAGTTTTCCAGTCACGCACACTCAAGTTTCGATATAATTAGAATAAAAAAAACTAGAGGACTAACCTAAACTGTTTAGTCACATTATGTTGCCGATAACAGTATAATTATAGGAACCTGCTTAGGCGGGTAGTTTTCCGGGGGGTAGTATTCCGGCGACCCGTTTTTGCACGGCTCCCATATTGGTTAGTTGACAGATTTCGTGACGTCACGTTTCACCTGGGGGGATAGTTTTCCGGGGGGTAGTATTCCACATCCCCAGAATATCGCTTCACAATTTTAATGTAGTTTGGTGAATCTAATCTTACTGAGGTCTTTCTTTACCGATGAAGAGTTAGGTTAGGTTTCTTTATTGAGGCGGAGGTTTCCAATACATTTCAGCAAAAAAAATAATGTAGCCTACAATTTAACATTCCTACAAAATAGATGTATCATCAAAAAATACATAAGGACACATTCTTTTTGTAATGTGAATGATGTCCCTTCGTCTTGCTAAGCTAACTCCCCTTAAGCTATGTGAAAGTTATGAAAATACTAAAAAAACCTTCTTAAATAGGTCACAAATAATCTAAACATTGTTTTTGAAGAAATATAATCATAAACTTATTAATAAGACATTTTGGTGTGTCCATCTAAATTTGAATGTCTTATTTTTACCAGAGTGTTTAGACAATTTTAAGATTTGCCGACAATATTAACCCTTTTAATAATAATTTTAGAAAAAATTATGTCAAATTCTTAAGAATCTACTACAAATTGAAAAGCCTCTATTTGTTGTAAACTTATCTGGACTAAACCCAGTCCATCATATCGGATTGATTTTTCAAAAGACGGTTAACTTGAACTCATTTACTATGGTCATTTTACTAAGATTCCATAAACGACCTGTTGCAATTGTTGGCATCGAACGTCTTTCTATGATGATGGTTCCTAGCCCCAAAAGCATAAATTAACTCATCCGTTTTTGTGTACATAAATTTAGAAATCTCTCTCATTTTTGTATAGTCACAATAACTGTCATAATTTTGCACAAATGAAATATAGTTTGATACTTAAAATATATAGAAGGACTCTCGGTTCAGGTCGTTAATGGGGGAAATCGGACCACGGGTTTTTATTTTCTTAACTGAAAAATCACGTTATCTCCGTTAATATGAAAAATATTGATCCTTTTGAAGTTATTATACATTTTAAAATTAGAACCCTTTGTGTTAAACATTTTATAAAACAACGAACCCTTATTACAAGGAATGGCCAAAATCAGGTAACGGAACAAAACATTCATTATTCACTTAGTAGATATATCTTCTAAATATATATTACCAGAATTATATAAAAAATGTAAACACTGCAACCCTTAGCGCAGGGAGTTGGAAGGGGGTTAAATTACAAGACCCATCCCTAACTTCCTTAGACGCATAATATCAAATACGTTCAGAATTTTTGATACGACCAATCCTTATTAACTCGTACAAAATGATTGTAAATCTACTAAATATGTCCAAAATCTTTTATCTGCATCATTTTTATTGTAAAACTTGTAAATTTGATCTAAAACAATGCTGATACGACCTTCCCTTACTAATACGATCAATGAGGTAGTAATAAAAGAAGCACTACTCCCTTACTAACATAATATGTAATATTCCTTTGTTGTAAATTGGTGAACATTACCAAATATTACCAAAATCTTTTATCTGCATCATTTTATTGTCAACCTTGTACAATGGTTCGTCCTTGAAATGGTTGATACGGATATCCTTTACTTATAGGGGTGATCAGTGAAGTAGTAATAAAAGAAGCATTACTCCCTTACAAGACACAATATTGAATAGG
>JAGFPH010000004.1:2556854-2577715 GCA_018207615.1 Philaenus spumarius
ATACCAGCATACAAATAAAACATACATTTCCTGAATAATTTAAATGATGTAGATAAATAGAGGCTCGATATTTTAAATTTTCTGAAAAATAACTCACAAACTAGCATAATACGATTCACGTGCTCATTTGAATAAATTTAGTACAATCGACATTTTGTTGTATGGTATACATATACCAAAGTACATATTATATGATCGAATAAATTAAATACTCTATATCCGTAGCAAAACTTTATGAAAACTTACATAAAAAAGACTTTAAAACTCAGAATATTTAATGGACATTTGCAAAGAAAATCTGAATAACTTTTCGTAAAAGATTAGCATTTTTGAGATTG
The DNA here is from genome assembly GCA_018207615.1 of Philaenus spumarius. Lineage (NCBI taxonomy): Eukaryota > Metazoa > Arthropoda > Insecta > Hemiptera > Aphrophoridae > Philaenus > Philaenus spumarius. The sequence continues at coordinate 2,557,193 of JAGFPH010000004.1, forward strand.
CAGTTGAGAGATATGCAGCCTCAAAATAACCCATGGAGGCTGCATTATATCATTCCTTTTTTTTCTTTTCTTTTCTTCTCCTTAAGTTTTTCTGTTGTTGTTTATATTCAGTTTTTTCTTTTTAAGGATTGAGAAGTAATATTGTTTTATTTTTTTTTATTTTATAGTAAGTAAAGTATTTTTGTGTCACATTTCAATTTATTTTGCTATTTATGTTGCCAAAGTAAGTTATATTTTTCTTTTGTTGTCTAAATCTTTTATGTTTTATATGTTTTTCTTATTGTAATAAAAGGAATGACAAAATAAAAAAATTGTACGCGCTTTATAGAAAACGAAATGAACGTCTTGAAGCCGAGTGTATTTGTGGGATAGTAGTACACTCAGGCAGGCAGAGCGGAAGTGTGTAACCTGTTCATGGCCGTTACTTCCGTTAGCACTTTTCTCTTACGCCCACTGTGCCCAAGCAACAATCAGTGCATCTCTACTACAACTTGTACTTCAATGTTTAGCCGCCATTACCGACTCACAACTACTTTCTTTGTATTTTAACTGTCGTAACAGACGCTTTCTATCATCAAACCATGAATATTACAACGAACTTCTACTTATTGTGGCGCTTAAATCATAATAGAATAAATAGTATCAATTTTGTTTTGTAAAATCGCCACTGAAACATACTCACAGTACTACACAATCTTTTCTATAACGAACGGAATATATATTTGCAATTAAATAGCTAGATAACTTAAGCTTTTATAATTTTAAGAGGTAAGCAAAATTAAGTGAAAATTGTGCAGTTACTGTCTAAAGGGCATATGGCTTCAATTTGAAGAAAAAACGAAATTTACAAATTCTTTAGATAATTGAAGCTTATACGTAGTTGAAAAATGGTGTTTGTCCAGAGATGTAATATTTCAGTATTCCTACATAAAACATTTCCATTTACAGCTGAGTCCATGTTCTGAAATAATTTGTTTGTCTAATATTTGGGTTAGGTTTTTGTTTAGTAGTTTCCAGTATCTTTACTTAAGCTCCTGTTAAATCGTAAACGAAACAATTTGATGACTTTAATATTATTTACCATCGTGTTTAATCCTACACCTTTAATAAATAATGAAATTATAAAATAAATGTCTGCCTTCTCACGGCACCTCCCAACAAAAGTTTAGCCATATTTCTTTACAAAAATCTAGAGCTTGTTTTGTAACCATTTTACTCTATGAACTATTTCGGATTTATTTCAGTAAAATGGTATGAATTTTAAAACTAGACATTGATAATTTGTAATTGATGTTTTAAAGCCTAAACTGTTTAACTTTTATTATGTAAAATAAAAATAACTATAATTAGTGTTATTGGAAGCTGATCATATAAACAAACTTGTGGATACACTAAAAATAATATTATAAAAAGGTAAAACTAAATCAACTGTAAACTTAAAATAAAAACTCTAGTAAGTTATATTTCCTCGAGGCCTTAACGAGTGACTTCTTATAACCTTACTATTATAAAATCAAAATAATAAACCGGTCATAAAAAAGAAAATGATAGTATTAACTAAAACTGGAAATTATTACACACTAATTATTTTAATTTAGACTTGGAAATTTGTGTACAATTAAAATAGTTGCTTTCAACCTTTTATTGGATTCCCTAGATGTGTTACAATTGTTTATTGCATTGTTTATTGTACAAGACAAAATAAAACTTGATTTCCAATAGTTTAATTTTTGAACAGTATACGCAAAACAATAGTAAATACTTTAGATTGTCTGAAGTAATTCCGTTTAAAATGTACAAATTTTTAAATGAGAACAACACATACAAATTTGAAACGCCTTCCTTACTGCAATACTCATCAATTGATAACGATAAGAAAAAATGATAACACCAAGGCCAATTGTTAAAAAGTTTCAGATTAGAAGCGTAAACAAAAAATTGGCCAAGTTTTGAAGAGGAGTATTTTTATTTAAATTTTAGTACCCGGACTTATGATGTAATACCACTGCACACGTTCTATAAGCTTGTGTTTGCGTTTTTGTCAAACAAAACATTATAAAATGTACTTTTATTTTACATGACAAACAAATTACAATTTAAAAAAAACACCTTTTGTTACATAATACTATTATTCAAAAGTAGGGCTTAAGGCCCAGCAGCTCCTTGCTGTTGTTTTGTTCCTTACAAAAATAATTCATATTTCAATTAATTTACCATCGTTATTATTGGTAACATAAATAATTAACGAAATTAACATTTTACCAAACAAAGTATCGCTGTGATATTAGAATAGAAATTAGGCTATTTTTAAAATAGTATAAATGATTTAAATGTGTCTTCTTTGAATCACGCTTATTTACAGTTAAAAGTATTTGGGATAAAACCCTATTTAAAATATCTCTTACCAAGAGAAACCCTCACGTTGTTGGCACGAGTATAAGCTAAATTATTTAACGTACAGTAGTCTACATTTTAGGTAGAACATTTAATTTACATAAATAATTTAGTATTCAACACTTTACAAATAATTTGTAAAAGGAGTCCTTTGAGTGTACAGCAAATTTGGCAAAAATACCAGAATGAATCAAGATATTGATAAGTTAAACATGTTTTAGGCCTAACCTTAAATTGTGTTGAGTTATTGAAGCGGTGACCTCAATCGGATTTGTTATCTGTCATTTTGTACAAATAATTGCTTCGGTTACAAATATTAAAATGTCTATAAATCGGCATAAGTAAGTCCTAGTAAAACATTTTTACCAATAATACTCAATTTTAATTAAATATCTGGACGATGCGGACAATTTTGTATATGTTATTAAATATGTTTGGATACCAAACTTGTCAATTATCTTTGCATTCTTTCTTTCTATGGTTTAAAACTCAGAAATCTAGATTGCTTCTAACAAAACTGTTTTAAACCAGGTTAAACAAGTTGTATTTAATACAACTTGTCGAAATGGTAATGAACATCAAAATAGCAATGAGTTCTCCTTACGCGTAACAACCAATTTTATTTTGACTTGATATTCAAGTCAATATTTTGACTTGATTTATACAAATATTTACTCGATGTGAACCAATTAAGAAATACTTCTAATTATGGAAAAAACATTTGCATTCTTAAAATCTGTATAGATTATTGCGAGATTAAATACGACAGCTGTGATTAAGTTTAACATAACGTTTACGGATGATTCACAAATTTTGCTTCACTATCTCAAATTCTTATGCAAACTTCCATGTTTAGTTTTAAAAAAAACTTGATTTTAACCTTATATTTATCGATTAAGGATAATTTTAAAATAAACTTGACTTGAAATATTCACCAACAAACTTTTAACAACAAGTAATGTGATCGTTTTGGGTTTATTACAGTATATTCATTTCTCTAGTTTTAAATTCAACCAGTATCCACAGCACCTGCCCAGGCGAGATAAAGCCACATAACACTATATTATATTCTCACACAAGTCACACACACACTAACTGGACATGTTAAACAAAGGATTCATAATTCTTCTGCATTCCATACTTTGTTGTTGCTACTAGAATATTACTCCTCTGCATTCTTTGACGGTGTGACTATATTTTTAATGCAAGCAGGACGGGTATTTCAAGGACTTTGAGAAGAAGAAGAAGTCGAAGGAATAAAAACAAATAGTACAACTATTTCTGTGGTGCTAAAATTCAGTACAGGATTCCCTTTTCAATTACTGAAATCTTTGCAAACCAAATTGTAACACATTTCAGTAATTTAAAAAATGGTGAACGGAAAATTTCTATTTCCTTAGAAAGATGTTTAAATAAACATAATAAAAATTTCTGGAGAAAATGCATGTTCATTAAACAGTTTATGAACAATAATGTACGGTAGTGTAATGAAATCCAAACTAGTTTTCAATATACTTTCAAAAAATAATAGACATGTTGAATTTGACAAAATAATAGTAATGATTAAGTTTAGATAAATAAAAGTTTTTAGGAACAGTTCTTTAATGCTATGAAAACCTATAATGTCCTACTATTTGTTAGCGAATTCCGAGCTATTGGAGTGACTTTATGGTGAGAGTGGTCAACGAGCACCGGTCATGGTACCCAGAACACGTTTTGGTGTCTCATTGAAAATTATGTGTAGGCCTACAGTATATATGTGTTCGCACTCTAACGGCCGCATTTAACGTCCGATTAGGTCTAAATGTGTTACACACGGTGGTTCGGGATGCAACTCGCGAAGCGGGGTTTCATGGCTGCAAGGTCAAGGTGCCAACTAGCAAAGCGAGTTTTTCCGTGAGTCAAAGCTGGGGCTGAGGTGGAAACAAAATCTACTAATATATTTTGTATAGGCCCTACGCAGGAGGCTTTCGTGAGTAGATTAATTCCCCAAAGAGATAGTTGAAACCCTATCCGACTAATAGTAATACTTACAAAATACACATATTAAGCTCAAATGTAGTAAACAAATTGATTTCAAGGTGGAATTTTCTAATTTAGATTTTAGGAACTTTTATGAGGACGGGGAAGTGATATTTCCATAAATATTGTACATGGTTTCTTACTGTGCAATTTGAACCACTTAATTAAATAGAGGCCGTGCTCTTTTTTGTCTTCGCCTATTTGCTCATTTAAGAGTAACGCATTTACACCTACCTTGTTTTACTAGATAAACTCGAACCATTTTCTTTGAACGAATGCTGAGTTTTTAGTAACGTTATCAATAGAAAATAAATTGTGGAGATAGGTTTTTCACAATCTAAATAATGATAAACTTAAATTCGTTTATTGTAATACATTTTTGTCCTACACTTTTAATTTAAAGCTAATTCAACAAGTGATTAAAAATTACTGCTACCGTTCCGCTGATACAGAAACTTGCAACTTACTGTATTTGGAAACTTACTAACTGGTAATTAGGCATTTGGACCTATCAACCATCTGGGAGTAAGCTATATTAGTTTCATGGTAAAACTCATCATCAGTATATCTGTGAGAACAGTCAGAAATAATTGTTATAGTTCATTCTAAAAGAACAGATAAACAAGAATATTATACAGGTAGATATAATGGGTTGTGTGCAGCTCAGGAAGTGGGTAAGCGGCCAAGTGGAACGAAGAATTATGACGATGCCCCCACGCACACACACATCAATTACCTACTGAATAACAAAAGGATTGCATGACAAGAGTCCCAAATACTAACTACCGTCACACATTTCCTTCCTTGTACGCCAATAAAACTACTGTACATCTATTAGGTAGGCAAATAGTGAACTAAAAATGGCAGATGAGAGTAAACGTTGTGATTCTACATTTGTAGACAATGAAAGCACATTATATACAATTTGGTGTAAAAGTAGGTTTATGGTTAAGCTGCAGTAACTCTCATTTTATTGTCTTGTCATTCATTTTAAACATTATAAAATGACGCGAAACAAATTTATAATAGCTTTAAAGGTAAGAAATTATTTTAAAAACGTTGCCAGTTCTTTTTAAAGTGTCCTTATTCTCCAGTACATACCTTTGTAGTTTATTGATAATTACAGATTGAGTAGTTCTGTACTGTCAAAGAAAAAAATGGATGCCAGTCTGTCTTCACAGTCAATTTTCTTTAGAAAGGATACAAGCATCACAATGAATTTAACACAGTTATAAAGCAGCCAACCCGCGTATATTCCCAAAATCTAAACTCTAAAAATATTTTACAAACTAGAAATACAAACTGTTTGGGCTTTATTTAAGGATTTAAAACAAAAATTTTTAATTTGTTATAGGCCTTTGTAATTTTTAAGATATTTCTGAAAATAATAGCTACTAAGCCCCCTCCAGCTTCTATTTCTGCACGCATCTACAGTACAATTGGTAAATGAAGCAAATTATTGTTAGAAGTACTCATATTATTTACAAGAAAACTAAAGCAGATATTAACTTTTGTAAAAAAGTTATGAAGAATAAGTGTTCCCTGCATTGTTCGACAATACTGTGTGTTTGTCACTTCGTATAGTGACCACCAATGTATAGTTTAATTTCTTCCCGTTTCCCGCCGCGGTTGTTGTCATCAGTTCCGTTATAGTGTGATTTACCAGGACCAAACAGTCTCATAGAGTCCTCTTCAATATAACTTATTCTTCATCGAATTTTGATGGTAATCTTTTGAAATTTGCAGGAAATAGTACATGAACATCTAAATTATAATTCGTAGGTGACAAAAATTGTAAACATTTTTATTAAAGATTTTGACGAAAAACATGATTTTTAGAAGAAGTACTTGATCGCAGCAAAACAGTGGACCAATTTTTATTACGTACTCTATACATTGGAGCTTTCTGCAAATTAAAAAGTCGTACTCACATGACGGAAACTAAAAACAAGACCGGCATTAATAAAAACGAAAGTGTATACAAGCGATGTACTAGTCGTGCTCGAGCACTTTACCAACGTAGGCCAGCTTTCTCAAGGTTCACTGAATTCGATTCTTTTACTCGAGTGGTATTACACACCCTTAATATGTTACTTAAAGGCGGGCAGTGCGGGTCAAAAACGCACTTCTCTGTTCTATATATTTATGCATTATTCAAAAATATTAACCAATATCATAATTAATTTGCAGTGTGTTGCAATTATAAATAACAGAGAAGAATAATTGAAGTATTGAAAACAATAAAAAAATAAAGTTTTTTAATCAGCATTGGTGAAATAAACATAGAACACAATTTTTTGACTGTGATAAATATACAGGAAAGGTTTGATGAAATGCAAACATAAAAGAAATGTAAATTAAAGATAAGTCGTCTAATTTTAGCAAACAAACAGCTTGGCGCCAACTCGAGTAATACCAAGACAGAGATAACTACACCAACTCTACAGAGTGAGAAAGCGACACGAATTGCATTCTTTTACTTGCCTTGCGCAACTAACGTGTTCAAAATGTATAAGCTAATGTCAAAATAAATAGTAGAAGATGTAAATACTGTACCGATATTGATGCACAGACGCAGCCTAATATAATGTGATAATAGAGCGGTAGACGAAGTGTTAAACTATCCAAGAAAAAAAAATCTTTTCGAGTTAATATTTATATTATTTATGGACATTTCAAAGTATGCTGTTCAATACGACCAGAAAACAAAAACCAGAAAACAAAAGAATAAATCGTAACTAGACTAATATTATTAAGAGGTAAACTTTTTAAATGTGTGCGGATGTTCGAAATAGTTTAAAAAAATACTGACTTTAAAAAATCCTTCACTTATACAAAACATTTCAACCTGTACAAGTGTTTACTGTCAAAGACTCATTTGTTTTGTTTTATCTTTCACCTGAGATTGTAGTTGCTATGGCAACGAATAAATATTAATGCATACACAACTTTAATATACTTCGACAGAATTCCCTAACAAAGGTTTTACTTCTTGCTCCACAAATGTGCACTTTCGTTTTTAATTCATAATATAAAATGTCAATGTACTCAATATACTTCATCATCAAGGAAAGATAAGTTAATAATAATAAATAAATACCTTATCGAGTCTGCCTTACACACAATAATGTCCACAGCTTCATAATCAACCATACGTACCTGTAAACAAAAATAAGACATTATTTTAATAATAAAATGTGATTACAAAATAATCACTATAACAATGCCCAAAGGAAATGTTTTCGCAAATCACAAAAAAAAAAGTTTTTTATTATTAAGGAAGTTACTATTTCGTTTACGAATACTAATAAATAATAACAACGGCAGTGTTTTAATCACTCATACTGGAAAACAACTATCATCTACTTCGTTATCTTCATCAGAAACATAATCATTTGAAAACAGTTGATCCGGGGTTTTAATTTATTTGGTTTAACTGTTAGTAAATAATTTATGTGAATATTCTATATTTGATTTCCAACAGTGTTGTTGAATTAATTCAAAATGTTAAAAAGAAAACCATTTACAGTCAAAACTAATAAATTTCAAAAATAAAAATTCCTTCAAAATTATGTATAGTAAAAGCCTTCAAAGATGATAGTTGTTAAAGAATGCATTGCAATAAAATCTGGTATAAAATAGCTGCCATATTATTTGTACGATGAGCTGGCAATTACTTTTCAATTCATCTTTGGAAATGTAATTGAGTTGTATTATTGAGTAACGATAGTTCGAATGTACGTTGCAGCAGTTTTAACTTGCTTTATATCAACACTAGGAGGCTCTGCCCCTCCTAGATTCGCTCGCCAACCCTTGCGGTGACATATGGTGATGCCGATGCAAACTACAAAATCCACAATTTTGTTAATAATTTTTTTATTTTTTTATTTTTTAATACGAAGTTTTACAGATATGACGATTAGGACATTGGTTAGGTGTTACCTGTGAATAAAGTAAGATAGATCGAAATAGACTCGCAATATCCCCAATATTTGTCCACAAAATCCCTAATTTTATAATTTTTTAAAACTTTTCTATATTTTGAGAATAAAAAGTAGCCTAAAATATTCTCTGAAACGTCCTCTACATATTGATGAAAGTTCTGTTAAAATCGGTTTAGCCATTCCGGAGATTAGCCCGGACAAACAGACAGACAAAACATTTATAAATGTGTGGTAACATAGGTTTTGGTAATATGTGAACCATAAATGAGCTTAGAAAAAAGCTTATATTTTGAAATCACAGACAGACAATTCAATTTTATTTATATGTACAGATTTAAACCAACAGTTACATTATCAAAATTACGTTCTTTTAAAAAGTAATTAAAGATGATTAACCATGTTTTCTTTTAACAAATATTATCAATTTAGTTATTTCTTACTGTAAGTAACTTCCAGGACTTGTATAATGAATGATTGATTATAATATAACAGTTTAGTTAAATATTCTCTTGGATTGGACAAACATCAAACACATCATTATATCAGACCAGGAAGTGTTAGTCGTGTTTGGTTAGAATTTGGCCCGTTGACCTTGAGGAGTCCCCTCTCTCGTTTCCCCTCCTCCTGAATATGGTAATAACACAATGACGAAATGTCAAGGCTTAACCAAATTTAGGTTCCGGGAATAATCATTGTCCACAATTGTAGCCTACTGACGTAAATAACAAAAAAATATTATGCAACGTTTTACATTTCGATGATCGAAATAAAATCTTATAAATGTACACCTTGATTGCTTTTTTTAAAAATAGAACAACGAAGAACACAAAATACAACACTGAAAGAGTGGTAAGATGTTAGCCAAACGATTTTACAAGATTCTCAGAAAATTTATGTTTCTAATGTTTACTACATTGACTTCAGGTAATATTTTAACATCGTTTTTATATTAAAATATCTAGTCGAAATATTTCAGATTTCATTCTTTCGGTTTCATAAATAAAGAAGTTATTTCTGTTTTTTATCTGAGGAGTCATGGAATAACTTCAAAGATTAGTTATCAACAACACAAAATTTACTAAACATGGAGGGAACAGCCTTCAAATAGTAAGGTTCGACAGTTCGAGTCCAGCTATTGACAGGACAGTGTTAACACGTTCAAAAGGCCCTAAAACAAAGTACGTGTCTAACTTGTGTGGTAATACTATAAATTTAATCCTCAATTTGTATTTATTTATTTAAATTCTTAACCTGACCTAACTAATACCAATTCATTTTTATTTAGTAAAACAATTGTAAAAGGTTGATCGTTTTTATAGTAAATTTAGTTTAGACAATCTTGCTTTTCAAGGTTTTATTTTAATACGATACACAATTTGTATGACTATTAGGATATTTTCAAATAGCATTTTAAAATTAATTCATTGGTTATTTGATTGAATACTTCATTTCGCTTCGCTCGCCAATCCCTGCGGTGACATATAATATGGTGATGCCAATGCAAACCACAAAATCAATAATTTTGTACATAATTTTTCAATTTGGTAATAGGAATTTTTACGGAATGATGATTGATTAGGACAGAGGCACTTGGATCTAAGTTGGGTGGTGGGGGTAGCTGTGACCTGTAGAGCCTACTAAATGTAAGACAGAGATCGAAACAGACTCGCAATATCCTCAATATTTGTCCACAAAATCCCTAACTTTGTCAATAATTTATTTATTTTTAAAATTTTTACAGGAATTTTAAATATTTTCGAAGTAAAAGGTAACCTAAAATATACATAAAGTAAGATAGATCGAATAGAATCGCAATATCCCCAATATTTGTCCCCAAAATCCCTAATTTTACAATTTGTTTTTAATTTTCAATATTTTTGGAATACAAAGTAGCCTAAAATATTCTCTGAAAAGTCCTCTTCATGTTAATAAAAGTTTCGTCAAAATCGGTTCAGCCATTCCGGAGATTAGCCCGGACAAACAGACAGGCGAAAATTTTATAAATTTGTGTTTATAGGTTTTGGTAATATGTGAATAACTATATGAGCTTAGAAAAAAGGTTATATTTTGAAATTACAGACAGACATTTCAATTTTATTTATATGTAAATAAAACGAATATTTATTTAGACTGTAAACGAATTTTTTGTTGATCCGTTTGAATTTGAAATTTCATATTCAATACTTGTGAAATTAGCCTAATGATCAACCACAACTGTTACTATGACTTCAAACTATCCCTGAGGAAAATAGTGTGTCAGACATTCAAATTTAAGTCTCTAGTTTAAATAGTTACGACAGACGGAGTGACAACGAATGTTCGGTTTCTCTAATACTGTATTTGATCTACCACAAGATGGGTTTGCTTTTTGTTGATTGTTAGTTACACGTACGAAAAATGTTATTAGCTAATGTCGCCGTTACCATAACAGCCAACCAAACCGCTATGATGTTTATTTACAAGGAATAGGACTAAACATGATAATACCATCTTATTCACATCTATGTACATAAAATTCTTTAGTATTTACGTCAGTGACTTGATGACGTCAACAGGAAATTATTTGACCACGTGGCAACTTTACCAGACAATACTTGCTGTCTGCGTGAGATAACACACGTTTACAACCAAATGGAAAAGCATGTATTACCTAATAATATCAATAAAGCAAATTTTGCAGCAATAGTCTTCCGCAGTGAAATTGTGGAATAGGATCAACATGCCAACACTTAACCTAATACGAGATTTATAACTCATCTAACAAGAAAAACCCAAACCGTTCAAAAGATTTATGACTAATTGTTATCTACATAAATATCGGTCTAGGTCAAACAGCTTCCTTATAGACAAATTATCAGTGATCCGTTTCCGTCTCGGCAAACTTTCCTACAAACTTTTGAAAATACTTTTTAACAATTATTTTTGAAAACAAAGAGATATGCTTTGATAATAAAATATTTGCAAATGTATACACATCAAATATGTGTTTGCTGTACACACTGTGATTTTGTTTGTTTAGTGAACACATCGGTAATTTTGACAAATTTTGTTTGGTATATTACGGTAAAACCAGCGACCAAGGAATACTATAGACTGGCAATGTCGCGCAAGGCTTGAAGCCGATTCACCTATGAGTGGTGGGGATGAAAACGTCTGACTCCGCTACTTCCAAGCGTCAGCGTTATTGTAAGTAGGCCTACAGTTAACAACATTGTGATTTAAGATGCAGATTGTGGGTTTTTTAAGTGAACAAAATAAGGAAAGAAGGTTTTTATAGGTTTGCAGACTAGTTTTTATAGTATTTCAGTAAATAATTAGTATGATTAGTAATTAAACTTTTACTTACTCCATTAAAATTCACTTCTTATTCTGCACACAAATTCGCTACAAAAAACTATTGACGAGGTGCACACAACAAAAAGGGTTGGTAAGCACTAAAACAACACACGTGGTCGTGATGGCCGAAATAAAATGGAGGCTAAGGTGGGGGGGGGGGCTATATATAGCTTTGCTACAAACAAATTGTACTTCTAGCAGAGCTATATAGCTGGGCTAGATTTTTTCTTTGATCTTTACCGACAGCCAACGGATAGCTCGTTTTCTGCTATCTAGCCGAGCTATGTAGCCGGAACTTGAATGCCGTTTTAAGGAATTTGTAGCTCGGCTATATAGCTCAACTATATAGCTCTCCAGCTACAAGTGTAAACGCTGCTTTATTTATATCATAAACAAATTTCCGTATGCTATAATAGTTTATTTTTAAAATTCGAAAAAAGGTTTGTAAAACTATAGAGGGCAATAATTACTAGTGTTGCACACCTTTAGAAATAGAAAATCACAACAACAAATCTTTTGTCTGTATATTTAAAAGACAGACTCATTTGTAAAAATCAAATCAAAATAAAACTATATTTGAGAAAGAGATAAGTTTTATTTGAAGGGGAGCAAATATTCTGAGAGATTAACGCCTGTCTAGTATGCTACTGTCATAATTTCTAACACAGTTACTTAGATTCTAACCTAGTTATTGGTGTTCAATTTATTTTCGCTATTCGCTACTCCCCTGCCTTCATTAGATTAACGGGTATAACATAAAACAAGTGGACATTAATTCGAAATTCCCAAAATATTTGTTCTGTAATCTATGTACACAATACAAGAGACAAAAGAATAGATCAAGATTTTGTTAAATGTGGGCAGCACCTATAACATCTAGTAATGTATATAATAGTAATTAAATGTATGTGAATATAGTAATTATTCATATTAAACGGAATTAAATAAACACCGAATACATTTTTTCAAACAAAAATATGGAATTTCAATAGAACACGTGGGGATTCGGTGTATTTAAATTTCTAAAACTAATCTCAAGCTAGCTATTTTAAATTAGCTATAAACGACGATTTTTAGATGAAAAACAACGCAGCTGAATTTATTAAAATGTTTCTTAAAAAGTATTCAAAATTTTACTCCACTGCACTTTAAGTTTTTATTTATCAGCAGATGTTTTCGCTTTCATAATACTTTCTCTTACGGCAAAAAAAAACACCGGGGAAATGATACTTCACAATATTGCGTGACTAAAATATAAGCGAAACTAAGAACGTACCAATTATAAAATGTTAGAAGTTGGTAAGTAAAGGTTTAATTGATGCCGCGATTGTTGACGTCACACATGAAGGAGGGGGCGGGAGCAGACAGAGAATAAGAGAGAGAGAGAGAGAGAGAGGGAAAGGGAAGGGGGGGAGTTACCTTGAAAAGGTCGTAGCACCGTCTGCCTGGAGAATATACTAACCGTGCAACAAACATAAGCCAACGAGGTCGCCTATGCTAATATGGGTTATGTATGTGTAAAGCGTTACGGCTTTTAGACTTAGAAGGTAAGATTACGATCGGTAAATGTAGTGTAGCATGCGATATTAGACGTTCAAACATAATATTATATATCATATACTCGTACAATAGGCGTAAACATTGTATTGTAAACAAACAGTAGATACAAGCTGTGATTTATATAATTATAAGGAGTTTAGTATAGCCTAACATTCTTAACACTGATTTATAAATATCTTTATTCAACTTGTTTCAAATTGCATCCATCTTCAAAAACCTACTTTATATACTTTGATTTATTATAGTGCAATTTTAATACAAATAATATATAACCTACTTACATACGTTGTTGTTGTTTAACATCTTTACTTGATGACGGTTAGACTAAATAAAGGGAGGGGAGCAGCGTATAGCGGAGGTAAATTAATAGCCAGTGGCCAGATTCGAAACGAGTTTTCAACAGTAGAACACTCCTGCTGTAGTGGCGGCCATCTTGGATTTTTATCCCATTAGAGCAATGTTAAATTTCAAACCATGTAGTTCGTTTATTTTTTATCATAAAATTGTTTGCAAGGTCTCATTTTAAGCACAATCACAATACGCATCCGTTTTGCGTTTCACATTTTTCATTTTTTTTTCATTTGTCACGTAATTGGAATTTTTTAAGTATCAAGTTTTAACTTTTTTCTTTGCACAATAAAACATTTATAATTAGAAATGAAAAGCAAGCCGGATCCGAAATTTTATAAAGAATATTCAGTTTTTTTTCAGCACTTAATTAAAAAAGATTGATTTATAAAATGGTTTGAAATGAGGCAATGTCAAAGCGCTCAGCTGCAAGAAAATGCACTGTTTAGATACGGCTATAGAGAGAAGCGCTAGCGTTTCCGGTTGCTTTCTCGTTTACAGGAGCAGAAGGGTCTGCTGTAGTGACGGCCATCTTGGATTTTTATTCCATAAAATCAATGTTACATATCAAACCATTTATTTCATTTATTTTTTATCATAAAATTGTTTGCAAGGTCTCATTTTAAGCACAATACAATACGCATCCGTTTTGCATTTTAGATTATTTTTAATGCTTTCTTTTGTAAGTGACATTTTGTAAGTACAAAGTTTGAATTTTTTTCGTAACACAATAAAAAATTAATAATGAAAAGTAATTTGCAAGCCGGATCCGAAATTTTATAAAGAATATTCAGTTTTTTTTTCAGCACTCAATTACAAAAGATGGATTTATAAAATGGTTTGAAATGAGGCAATGTCAAAGCGCTCAGCTGCAAGACATTTCACTGTTTAGATACGGTTATAAAGAGAAGCGCTTGCGTTACCGGTTGCTTTCTCGTTTACTGGAGCAGACCCTTAAGAGTCTGCTGTAGTGGCGGCCTTCTTGGATTTTTATCCCATAAGAGCAATGTAAATTTCAAACCATAAATTTTGTTTATTTTTTATGATAAAATTGTTTGCAAGGTCTCATTTTAAGCACAGACACAATACGCATCCGTTTTGAGTTTCAAATTTTGTAAAACATTTTTCATTTGTCACGTAATTGGAATTTTTGAAGTACAAGTTTGAACTTTTTTCTTTACCACCCAACAAAACATTTATAATAAAAATTGAAACGCAAGCCGGATCCGCAATTTTATAAAGAATATTAAGTTTTTTTCCAGCACTTAATTAAAATAAGATGGATTTATAAAATGGTTTGACATGAGGCAATGTCAAAGCGCTTAGCTTCAAGTAATTGCACTGTTTAGATACGACTATAGAGAGAAGCCCTTGCGTGTCCGGTTGTTTTCTCGTTTACAGGAGCAGACCCTTTTGCCTCACGACCATCCACTATAAACGCTATCGGATTCCATTCCAAACCTTGAATGGAAAACTGCAGTGGATTTAGGATCACTATAGGAATCGTTTGACTATTAGTCATAGATGATTTTCTTCGGAACATATAAACTTAACCTTACTTCACTGGAATTTGGTGTAATAATAAAATATACTATTATATTACTAGTACTGTTATATTCCAATAATCAAAACACAAACTAATTTCGTAATAAATTCTGCATTGTGGCAAATTGTTTAAAAGGGATTAAACTAAGGACAACAAAACCTTCTTCGTAGAATTTTATAAGTAGATTTTAAGACATTATTTCTGAAAATGAAGCTAAAACAAAGAATCTCACTTATATTTCCAAAAGTGTGGCAGTTAAAAATTTGAGGGGAAAAACAGAGTAATACTCTAAAACTTATAACTATGTCATATCACATTTTTTTGGAAATGTTTTTCTTTTTTAGCAATTTAAGGTAATAATGTGTTTGGGAGCCTTCGACAAACAGAATAAACTGTGCGAAATTATATATTTTAAGTTATATGTTAAGTAGTTTTATCACTCTGCAGCTGAGAGCAACGAAAGTGATTGTTTCCCTCAATTTAGAGTAAGAGAAAAACGATCAGCTGATTTTTATTGCTCTAATTTAGTTTCATGTTTGCCCACCAGGAGCACTAATGTTTTTTTCCAATTACATTGACTAGATAGATACAGTGCGGCAAAGTGAGGTATTGTTTATTACTAGCCGGCAGCCATGTTTAACCTAAATTCTTATTTGTTTACTATAGTAAAATCACAGGCAGATTAATTAGATACACATAAGAAATACACCATTAAAAAAAACTATTATTAATAACAGATTTTATCTAGGTCTACCTAACTATGTTGACAGCGATTTTTAATTCGGTAAATGTGTACAATTATAAAGATTATAAAACTGTAGGCTTGTTTGTTAAAAAAATGTATTTATATACGTTATTATATATTTAAAGAAAGATAAAAATATTATTTTTGAATTGCTTTTTATTTCATATTGATAGATCAAATGATTTAGAAGTTATTAATATATTATAGTGAAGAAATTATTAATCGAATATGTTTATAAGTAATACGAAGATATACGAATGTTTCTAAAGTTAAACGAATAGGTATATCTTCTTAAATTTGTATAAACGAATAATATTGATGATAAAAAGTTGTATTTATATACTGCTTATAACCTCAAAGCAAATATTATAACATATTTTATAGCATACATTAGTTCTATAACTCATACTTAAAAAATCATCTTTACAAGAAATTATAATGATAGAAGTTGTAAACATAAACCCAAAGTATAATCTACGCTGGGTTTGTTTAAGTATTACAGATGATGGGTGAAATCAGCTGTTGTATTATATGTTACTCACGTACGTAAGGACGTACCCTCGATTTTATAGGAGTTGATATTCTATTTGTTATATTATTTTTTTGCACGAAATAACTAATAAGAAGAAACACAATTTTTATTATTTAATTTAAATATAAATATCAAACTGTAACAGTTGAATCGCATGTTTTCCCTTTACAAAAAATACAAAGAGGTAATTTCTTTTATAATTACAAAGAGATCCAATACTATTCTTCTTTACATTATACTCCTGAGCACTTGCCAATATATTTATGTTAAACATGACGACCGCTTCCTTATGGCCGCAGTGTCTCTATCTAGTCACTGCATTTCCAATGCATTTGTGCGATTGAAATCAGCTGGTCTTAAATGGCTGATTAGAACAATAGACTGGTCAAAACAAATAGCCAAATTATACTGTTGGATTGACGTGTTTGAAAATTACTGTTGCTAATGTTTTTAACATACCAGATAGGCCTATGTTATTGAAAAAAGCTTCAACATATTGTCACTAAACCTACTTTTAGTTTTTATTTTGCTTAGGCCTTATTGTGTGCTTTTTTAGTAGTGAAATATAATATTTTCATAGACTGCAACTCTCATTTCTGCGATTATTAAAAAAAAAAAAAACATTGTTTGTTAATTTTTGCTATTGGCCCTAACTATATATAAAGGAATTGGAGAATAATATAATTTTATATTTAATATAGTAGGGCCTACGCCAATATATAGTTTACAAATACATATATTTTACAATTTATAGTCTGCTAAAATATCGATATCGAATCATTATATGTATGTATCACTTACTACAGACCTTGTAATAAAGTTTGCCTTTAAACAATTGGACGCCAATCTTCTCATACAGACTGGTTACAAAATCAAAAACATTAGTAAAGGAGAATTTAGGCTGATGTCATTACACGAATGATTAAACATTTTGATTCAATTTGTGTGCTGCGAATCGCTGAATTGTGACGATACGGTTGAAATAATATTAAAATAATTAAAAATCTCCATTGTCATATTTAAATATTTAATCATTTGATTTATGTTTTTGTCGGTTAAAACGATAAACGAAAGGCATAATATCTTTCCAGATATTGTAGATCCAAACAACTAACTATTAACATCTTTCTATATAATCAGGTTTAAGAAACAGTTTTTTTTAATATTTAAACAATTTAACAATGAGAAATTGGTTGATATGTTAAGAAAACTAAAATAAAAAATAAGTAAGAAATGCCTCAAATTTCAGTACATTTTTGTCAATATTTTTTATTAAAATGTATTTTAATAAAAAATGTACGGCTATTCTTTAAATGCACAGCATTTGATAATGTAGCATTTGACATACTAAATGCAATGTCTCAATGCAGTCGGAATCCAAACTGCACTACACGCTTTACAGTTTCCCTGGACAGAATGTCCTTAAGATCACTACAAATGGATGAGAATATTCTAGAATTATAAAAAGGAATTATTTTGTATTTAACCAAACAGTAAATTAGTAGACTAAAACTATTAAAAGGGGGTTGTATTTATGAAACTAAACTGTTGTATTTTAATTAAGTATTGTTTTCAGGATTGTTTGTCTAACAAATATTTAGATACAAAGATATAAAGAGGCGAAATATTTTGAGAAGGAGGAGTTAAAATAAAAATTGTTAAGTTGAGTGGATTTAAAAACTATTCAAAGTTAATAAAAACGATGAGGCACTATATAATAAAATAATTGTTTAAACATTTTTTCAATTCTTCACATGGAAAACTAAAACTGCTTTTACTTAAAATTGCAGGACAGACGTGACGAAACAAATACAAATAAACAATTACACAAATAAATACTCACTGCACCTCAAACGTAAAATTAACTAAACATCTTCTTTAATGTGATTAACATGCTAAATAAAATAGTTTATAAATTAAAATAATTTAGAAGGCAAAATTATGTCCCTCCAGAGTCGGACCTTAGTAGGAGCAACCACTAGATCTATATTAGACAATACATATTTAAAAGAAAGAATAAAATGTAACAAATTACAAATTAGTGCTTTATTTTTCAGTTAAAACATATTATTGCCATAAAACATATATATTAATATATAGAAAACAATCTCATAAACACTGGTAGTATATCAAATCCACTCTCACGCAACAAAGTGAAACATCACAGCCAAATAAACATACAAAAACAAATTAAACTTACTAGTTAATTTAATTAAAAAGAAAATCTATGCCACAGTTTTTGCAAACACCGCTGGATTTTACTGAAATTTTACCACAAGATTTAAATAATTTGGTAGATTATTAAACAAAGTAGGTACAAGATAATCAAAAGAAAAGGATTTTCCCGCCACAACGGAATCTTAAATAAAACACCTACTATAAGGCACCGATAACTAATAATTTTTGTTAGGCAGCCTTCGCTGACAAAAATCAACATCGTAAGTTGCAAATAGTCTATTTCAATAATCTTCAAATACATAAAGACTTAAATAAACTCAAATAATGTTTCGATAGGTTTGAAAACGAAGTTAATTTTCAGAATCTCTTATCTATGTTCCTATCCTGTTTATTGTAAGGGAACAGATTAAACATTGATTTGGTTAGAATTATTCAGAAACTAAGTTTGAAGGAGCAAGTTTAAAAACTGAATGTTGCTAAGAGAATTGGTCTCTTGGGAGGAAGTTTTATTTCCTGCGGTATCTATGTCCAAAATCTTTGTTAATATATGGTCAACAATGTTTTAACTGAAAATAGTGGCATTAATTTATAATTTGTTTCATACTTATTCTTTCTTGTTAATTATGTAAATTATGTAATTTATGTTAATTATAGTCTAGTAATGTACGCCTTTATTCAAGTAGTATGTACGCCTTTACTCGAACAAAAGCCACCCCTGGACTCTGGAGTGACATAATGATTTCTTTGAAACTACTTTCATTCGTAAAATATTTTTTTAATTTTATTATGTTTGGACTGCGCTGTGTATTTGTGTAATTTTTCATTAGAGATTATTTTATATGAAACTAGAGGGCTCCGCTCGCCTACCCCCGCGGTGACTCGCGTCGAAGCAAATGCAAACAGGATATTTTATTTAAATAGGCCCTACTATTAAATTCTAATATGTCTTATTTATTTTTAATTATGATGTAACATAGTGGTTACTTATTTTTAAATTCCTTAATTTATTAAGTGTTTATTATCTAGCTTTAAGGAAAGTATCATAATCAACATTTTTACTACATTTTCACCCCTTAACAGCACGCGACAAAATGTCAATCTATGATACATTTTTTATGTATGTTGTAAGAAATAACTGTACAAATTTTCAACTCACTAACTTTAAGGAAACTATAACAATAAAGTTTTATTGTTTTAGGGGTTGTTATCACATTTTCACCCCTTAGCAGCACGCGACAAAATGCAAATCTAGTTTACTTTTTCTATGTAAAAAATAAATGTACAAAATTTCAGCTCTCTAGCTTTAAGAAAAGTATAACAATTAATATTTATTGTTTTAGGGGTTGTTTTAACCCTTAAACCAAAATTAATTCTAGCCTATGTTACTCAAGGATAGTGTAGTTTTTTATTGCTAAAACTATTTTTTCAATCGATTCAGTAGTTCTAGAGATTACCCCCAACATACAAACAAATAAACAAACAAATTTTACCTCTTTATAATATTATTAATAATAACCCCAAAGCTAAGATGGTAAATAATGTTAAATGTTCCAATCAAATTATTTCGTATATTTATAACACAGTTATAATAAAGGTTAAAAGAACCAGCAAGGCTCAGGTCTACACTTTAATAAAACCTAACCTAAAACTTTGAAATTTAAATAATTGCTTCAAAGTTTGAAATCAGCTGTTAATGGAAATATTGGAGAAAACAGCTGTTTTATTTGTTATTTTATTCAATTTGTTGCTATGGTAATACATGCAAATACATGTGATGATTCATCAGTCTAGGTCTAACCTAAGATTTTTTCCAACTAAATTTACAAATAAACTTACCTATTGAAATAAAAAAGGTTTTTATAAAAATAAATTATAGCCTATGTTACTCAGGGATACTTTAGTTTTTTATTAGTAAAAC
>JAGFPH010000004.1:2590244-2601898 GCA_018207615.1 Philaenus spumarius
AAATGTCCAACTTGAGCAATTATCCACAACTTTGAAAACATTCAAAATATGTCTAACTTGGGCAATTATCCACAACTTTCAAAACATTAAAAAAGTGTTGAATTTCAGGGAAATGAAAAACACAATATATATACAATTTCAAATAGCAATGTAGGTCTAGTTGGTTATCAAATTGAATGGCTTTTAGAGCTGAACAATTTTTGTTTTATGTACTTGTGCTCTATATGTTGGCTTACTTTTAAAACTTTTGTTCCAATATTGTGGTTGCGTATGCTGTTATTATCTTTAACTTAATTGTTATCCTTAATCAGATTGTTTTGATAGTTACACCTAAACAATCGATAGTTACACAGTTGGGAATTAAAAGGGCTACAAAAAGGTTATCTTGACATTTTTTTGTCAAAATGTACGGTTGTTTGGTAATTTAGGTTTGAAATTTTCAAACAATCGCCGTTTTGAAACGCATGATTGGATATAATCGTTTATTTTACTTAAAATAGATCATTGTTAGGTATAACTTCATGTGAAGTTTGAACTCAATCGGCGAAACCGCTCTCTAGCTATAAATTATTTTGTAATAAACACATAAATACAGACAGACGAAAAATAAGCACCGCAGACCCATGTTTGTATTGTGAAGTATGTTTGTCTCGATCCGAGGAACAAATATACAAAAGGGGACTATAGAGTTTGGAGAAACCCCGTATTTTTTTTATGAATGCATACAAAAGTCAATTATTTTTGGATTAGAATCTACGTTAAAAACAATTAGTACAAAACGTTGAGGATTATAAACTGATTTAGTACTACACTTCTTATATTACTAATACGTTTACTAAATAATAATTTATTTAAAAAAATGTATGACGCGTAAATTTAACTTGAAGAAAATATAGGTGAAAATGTTTTTGCTTAATCCTAACTTTTGTAAACATAGTATTATCCGCGGAATTCATTAGATACTCCATTGTCCTATATTTGTTTATCGACCTTCAAACTCTTCCTCTTCAGAAGGGAGCTTACTAATCTAAAACCCGACCTCGCAGCAATTTGTTGTCACACAAGCACTTTACCAATGTCAAGGAACTCGTTGAGCTTTGTGTATCCATACCTGACTTATAATGGCAATCAAAAATGTCCACTTAAGCTCGTTTTATGAGTTAGCCAGTATTAAAAGTAAAAAACCTTTAGCTTCATATTTGTATAATCAATGCCTGTTGTAAGTAAACAAATGCATTAGCGAACTTTTTATAAAATAGATATTTGCGTTTGCATTATTTCTTCTGTGTGTTATTATTGTTTTGTTGTACTTTTACCGGGTTAGGGTGAACGCACGAAAGGCACCCAAAAGGTGAGGTTTTCACAAAACTCTTTCAATCGTTGTTCAGACCCATTTTGAATAAGCATATATAACCATGTTAAACAGCATTAAATAGCACATTATTGAAATTCCTAATGGTAGTGGACATTCCTATAATGCATTAATATATTAGTATGTATTATAAAAACAGTTTTCAACAAGTCGTTTCATTGCCGTTGTCGTCTGAATGAAAACTTTAAAGTGTCGGTTATTGGTTTATCATTATTTACTTATATTTAAACCAATTCATGTAGGCCTAAGTAACTGATACTGTTGAAGATTTTATCTTGTATGTATTTTTCAAAAATCAAAACAACAAATTTAAAATATAATATAAAATTTTAATTAATAGAACAAATATTTAAACAAATTAGGATCTTAAGTTTTCCGAAACTGAGTCTTTATTTTTAAATAAAATTTATATTTTGTAAATAATTTATAAAATATTTGCGTACGTGAACAAAAGGAAAATCTGCATTCATGTGTTCTTTAAATCAATGTGTTGAGTTTAATATTGTTCACAAATTATGTTTTTGAAGTGATAACTGCTATTAGCCTATTGGGCACTTTGGCTTGACTGTGTTTCTGAAAACTTTTTGCGTAGACACAAGTCAGAGCGTGAAGAGGGAATAGGCGATACATAGTATATATAGACAAGTAAGCGCGTGGAGAGGGAATAGACGATACATAGTATGAAATAGTACGTTATTATAATATTAATATATTATAATAATATTATATTATAATAAGTATGCGAAAAATAGTGACCATTATAATGTAAGCATTATTTATTTGGTGACAAATGATTTTGAGTGAGATAAGGTGTTAGTGTATGCACTCTACATAGAATTCTAAGAATAATTCAATATGTAAGGGATAATTATAATAATTATTATATTTGTGCGTTTTAAGTTTTGCAAAGAAGGTTGATTTTTACCTAACTGAAGTAAGTTTAGACAACATTTTACATTTTGACGAAGTAATATTTTACATTGTTTATTTTATTTATTTTATTTATTTTACTGTAACTTATTATTACTCACTTGAATATAAAATTTAGCTTCATATTACAACAATGGAGGTCATACACGTTAATGGAGTATCTATTCCTCACAGAGTAGTTTCTTCTAGGCCAGATTGCTAATGCTTATTCTACTTTTTGGCTTTAATTGTACATGACACGATTCACTGGGGTTTGAGGTGAGGACCAGAGTTGTTAGTCATGTTTCAAACAATTGGCACAGGTTCAAACCATATACTTTAAAAGTAACAGGAGATATTTATTCAACAAAAAAGAATGTATCGCGGATATGAGCAAACCGGTAACTTTTGGAACCTCCTGTGAAATTCAAGCAGCATCCGAAATATTTTGTATGAATTTCAGGTGTACAGAGATGGTTATTTGTTGTGGGAGAGTTTTGGCGAACCGATTGAGGGAGTAGGGAGGCTATGGTTTACTGAGGAACTGACGAGAGGCCACTTTGTTGTTCTTATTCTTCTCACACCTTCTTTAGCTGACAACTCAATGGATAGTGTGGAGGAAATACAGTCAGCTTCCCAATCCCATGTTTCAGACGATGGTCTCCAAATTTCTCAACTTCCAACCCTATCAGAACAGTGTACATCATAAGACGAAAGCGTTTTTTAATTCAAATCGTGTAAAAACACATAGGCAAGCGGTAAAAAAATCACTGTCTCAAAATACACACAGAATCAGCTAAAATACTTTAAGATGTAACATTTGCTGTAGGTAACCATATTATTGCAATAGCGAACATTGTCCTGTCAGCTAGTAGTATATATAGACAAGTAAGCGCGCGGAGAGGGAATAGACGCTTACTTAATTATTATCATATTATAATTATTATTATTATCCCTTACATATTGAATTATTCTTAGAATTCTATGTAAAGTGCTTACACTAATACCTCACTCAAAATCATTAGTCACTAAATAAATACTGCTTCCATTATAATGATCACTATTTTTCGCATACTTATTATAATTATAATATTATTACATAGTAATATTACTATATTATAATTAATTATTATATTATAATTATCCAATTTCAAAATGTGATATAATATTTTTTAACAATATATTAACTTGTGTAATTTGTTGACCTTTATGCTCCTCTAATATTAATACTGATAAAAATATAAATCGGTCATAGAAGTTATCACTTCCAACGTGTTTTCTTAAGCACACCCAATGTTTTTTCGCCATACCGACTATTGTCATAAAATAATATAATAGGAACTTACCGTCACCAATAGTCATAAGTCGTGTTATTTAAAGAACGGCCGTTTCGGCTATTCAGCCATTATCAAGTTGTCAGGAGGAGTCACTCCGTTGTCAATGAACACTTAAACAATACATACATACATACATTTAAAACAAATACACACACTAAGTCACAATATTAAAAACGATCGCATACCTTATCCGGTTATTTTCCGCATATCCAGTACAGCGCGAGACAGTAGGCCCACCATGCGATAGTTTTTAATGTGCGACTTAGTGTGTGTATTTGTTTTAAATGTATGTGAAACTATGTGTTAAGTGTTCATTGACAACGGAGTGACTCCTCCTGACAACTTGATAATGGCTGTATAACATAACTTATGACTATTGGTGGCGGTAAGTTCCTATTATATTAATATTGTTCCTATGGAGATTTGATCCAATAGTAGTGAAGATTTCTTAGATATCTTTTAAAATATTTACGAGATTCAGGTTTTAAGATTTACAAGATTATAGATTAAAATGCATACTATCTTGGTTCGGAATATGAGAATAAACATATCAACCAGTGAAACTTGTTTTACAAGTAAACGGCAGTTTGTGATTATGATGAAATTTATCTATTTGTTCCTAAATAACTAAATACATTTGGTATTGCTAGTAAATGTTTTATAATGGTGAACTTTTGTTAATGGAAAGGAAAATAAAGACGGACTGAACAGGTTGATTTACATCTCTACGGAATTCGTTCCAACATTTATTTTTTCTGAAATACCGTAATCATAATTTGATAAGAGAAGTTGCATGAAATAAGTTCTTAGATATAAATGAGTCAAATTGGAATATTCGTTTAATATTGTATTCAAGAAATTGTAAATGGTTTCACTTCAATATCACAAAAATAATACGTTGTTATTAAAACACACGTAAATATATTTACAGAAAAGAAGACACGCACAGAGAACCTACTACCATGTTAAAAAGTGTTGACGCCAAAATTTGTAATTGAAAAAGGCCACATTATACGCAATATGACGGTTATCTACGCGTTAGAAGTGTTGCCAAGTCGAAGAAGGGAAGCAGTAGGCCTACCTTTATTCCTGCACGTATACTCCTACTATTTATCTGTTCAACTGGTCAATATGGAACACTAGTTACATATACGGGTTAATTTTTTAAAATTCTAGTTGTAATCTGCGTGGACAATATTTTATCTCTGCTTTGCATATGTTTAAATGTGTCCAAACATGGAAAAAAATGGTAATGTAATACCATGAAACTACTGCACCGATTTCATTTATATTTACAGATCTGTCATGCACAATGTTGTTCAGAATATACAACAAATATATTTAAACAAATTAGTTTTCTGCAATTTTTGCGCACATTTCGAAATGTGTTCCAATTAGAGCCCCCGTATCTTTATCAATTGTCGACGCTGATTTTTATACGTAAAATATATCCGGAATAAATTTTTTTCATAATTAATTTATGAATTTCGGATTAAAACCTTACTACTTCAGGTAACTTACTTACAAATTGAATAAAATTGTATGAAATTCGGATCTACAAATCTAAGTAGCTGATGAAAAGTACCGCATACTGATGTAGAATTTTACCATTTGGCTTTTGTGTTAGCTTACTGGAGGTATTAAACAATAATATATTAAAATACGATCTATACAAATATAGTTCACTACAAACTATATACGAGTTTATTATCGCAGAACGTGGCAAATTGAATGACGAACGCCTTGCTCTACAGTCAAAATAGCTACACTACCGCTTTACTTGCATACCCAGGACAATGCAGGCGTACAGAAGGACCTGCGTCGATCGTACTACTACTTCCTTATGAAGTAGGCGATAATAAGGATTTGTTTTTAAAAATGACAAAATAACAAGGTGTAGCAAATATTAAGGCACGGTTGCAGAGAAATAAAGTTTATAAATTAACTCATACCAAGGATAATTTATGCCAATTTTTTTAATGAGTTTTAAATTAAGATTTATTAGTTTGTTCGAGTTTATATTTGAAAATAAAATGTCTATTATATCTTAAATTTCGGAGGCAGGAAAGCTTTAAAAACAATTAGATATTTTGAGCTATTATTGAAGTAGAATGTACAGAAATAAATTCAATATTGAACTAGTAACAAAATGAATTTTGCTGCAATAACAAACACTATTTTATTGTAGAGATGTAACTATCCATAATCCAAAACTGAGATAATTTTAAGATATTTAAAAGTATTTGTGCTTTTACCAAACAAATCTCATCTAATGTAAATATGTCAACTTTAACTCGACAAAACATAATGCTTCAGTTGTTTGATAGCGTCTTCTCATAAAGTCCTGATTTACTATATGAAATCCAAGGACGCCAGACACTCCCACCCTCTCAACTAGCACACAGTTTATTAAAGACTGACCTCGTAAAAAAAGAAGGAAATTAAATGGGGAGAAGAACAGAGCGACAGATCGACACGATAGTTGGGTCAAGGAAAGTGAAACCAGCCCTGACCTATCAGTGCTTTCTCCTTGCGGAGGCGTTAGGACGAGAGGGTAAGTGAAGCGTCGTCATGACGACAGACTAAACCCACCCCCAACCCCCGCCTCGTCGAACTCGTCCTACTTTACACCAGACATCTCGCCTTGCCTTGAACTACCACCCCATACCCTTTACATTCCCTTATATTGTCTCGCATCAACCAAACTTTTGTTATGCGTACCAATTAATAAAAGTATTACTCCGCCATTGTGGTAAGTGCCCAATCGGTAACGGTCTTGGAAAGCCGTAAAGTAGACCATATTTGATGGATAGGACAGCCTTTTAGTGAACTTAGTATTACGTCATCATATTTGTTTGGATGTCAAAAACTAGTTTATCAAAATATAGGTTAATCGTACTTTAATATTTGTAAATAGTTATTTTAAAATTATGTATTTAAAGTTTTGTACTACGCACTATTTGCTAAAGTTTGATTAATTCATTAATTCCAATGGATTTATTTTGATAATATTATGAGAAATACTGTACGTACCCATTCTAATAGTTGAAAACTATTTTATAAATACTGTAGACTACAATCAAAATAAATATTGGTGATCTACATTCTTCTTGGAAAGAGAAACTGAGACTTTTAAATTTATAAGAGAGTATTGAAGGAATGAAACATCTTTAAAAAAAATTTGAATAAAGAAAGGTCACTTTGTTGTCACAGGTCTATATGAAAGGGTTTATGCAAAGGACAGAAATGGATTGAGTAGTAGCTTCCGAAAGAAGCGTTTAATAAATGGTATTTATTCTATAGGAATAAAAACTATGTGGAACCACTTTTCTATTCTATTCAAACTTTAGACACATTGATCGGCCCATTAAAATTTTGAAAAAAAGGTGTTATTTTTAGCAAAAATAAGCCTGGAGCAGAGATTTTGTCCTTGTTAATTGGTAATCACAAATTTCATCCCATTAAGTTCTGTTTAAAACGATGTCGTAACAGCCTGAAACAACCGAAGGGTGGGCCTATATTCGTATTCTGTACATTTAAATACTATTGTAATTTGTTATTTCTGTATGTTTTATCCCTATAATGATCACCAAATTAGAAGTAGGACATTATAATAACGTCGTCAAAATTAAATTGTTTCTCTAAATCATAAACATCATTTATACAATTATTTTGCTTTATATTTCTGAAAATTTGTTCCAAATCTGGTTTCAATAATTATAAAGTGTTTATATTATGTTAATGAATTATTGCAATACAACTAATTGAAATTATAAACTGGATGCAGTATACAAATAGGCTACCTAAAGCAATGGCGTACATTTTTCTAAAATAATTACTTGACTAGTTTTAGACAACTAATCTTTAAAGGAATACATCTAGATAATATGTATAGTTTGAAACGCTTCATCTAGTATCTAGTAACTTGAGCAGGTTAGAACGAATGACATCTATAGTTTAAAAATGTGTCTATATTTTAAGTCACACCACACATAAATAAGGTTTTAAGTTAATTTAATGAAATTATACGTTTAATTCTATTTAATAACTATAAACAGTGTTGAATTATATGCGTACACCATTTATTTATCATTAGATTTGTTTTACACGTGCCTTAGATTTATTTGTGGAAGAAGGCTACAATTTTATAGCAAATTGCTACTGCTGTTAAAAGTATAAATAAGTACACAAACTAGATTAAAAGATCTTCAGAATCCCACAGACTGTTTAAAAAAATTATTTATTAATTTGTTTGAAAAATGTTTAAGACATTAAGTTGTAAGTTTCGCATCAATTTAAGAAAATTCAAATTTTTTGCTAAACAACTTCGAATTTGTATTCCATTATAGTTGATTTATTGCTTTTGACACCTTAGGCTGTACAAAGTATTAAAGGAAAAATTAAGTGATAGGATGAATGTGGACATTATCATTTATTTTACTTTCAAAATTAATAAAATAAGTATATTTATAGGCCTACTCTTCGCACATTAATATTCACTTATATTTTTATGTGTTAGTTACGCACAAGAATATAAACATTTTATTTCTGAATAATCGAATCCTAAAAAGGCAATGGCACCACAAGCAATTAATTTATAGAGAGTCGTACTAAATATTTATTTGTATAAGTTGGTTCCCACTTACTCAACAAGAAAAAACTAACACTTAGTCAGACTTCTGGGAACTAGACCTAATTGGTAAGAAGAGATCAATTAACAAACAAGGAATGACTGGGGTTTATGCTGAAGTAAGCTTTTCTTAATATCTTTTCTTTCTGCAAGTTATACTAATGAGGATGCTGAAGTCAGTAAAAAGCTTCAGTATAATATAGAAATTATATTATTAAAACAGGGAAACTGGATTTTAAATTCTTCAACACCAGTCACCAGTCATTATTAATACTTTTTTTATTTACGTTTTGAAAAATACCAATATTTTCCTTGCGTCACAATAAATTATAAAATATAAATTCGATTGGTGAAAAAAAGAAAGGAAATATAATAACCTTTAAAATTCCAAAGGTGATACTCTTCTCTTGAAATAAATGTTGAAGAGCTGTAAATATTTTTCAAATGATGATTTGAACTGGAATGATGATTTAAACACATTTTATAAACTCAAATTTTCTGAAAGGTGATTTTGATCATCTAGTGGAATGTTTTCTGGGAAATAGTTGGCCTAATGATACACTATTATACACAGTAATGTTAATATTAGCTAGGCTCACTTTATAGTAATCATAATAATATACAAATATACACATTAACTAAGAATCAAGTATATTTTATTACACAATAATTATACAAGCATATCAAAGTTGAAAATTCATACAAATAGTTTGTCAATCTATTTTTTATTTTGAAAATAATAATACAACATCAAGTTATGTTACATTAAATTTTCATTATTTTGTATTCCACGTTTTCATTTATACTTTGTTACCCCTATAAAATAGAACAAAAACTTTCATATAACACATTAGACATAAAAAAACATTGTATAAATGAAGGGTAGTAATCAATAAGCATACCCTCTACCGGATTGAACTGGAATTTACTTTCCCTAACTGCGCGCGCAAACTCTCTCCCATTGGCTGACAATCTCCAACAAGGTCACACGTCACTCTCTGCCATTGGACCAAACCTAGTACAAGGTCGGTTCGCCAGACGTTCTGTGACCTTCCTCAAGGGTAGTACCACCCCGATACATTATTTTAAAGAGAAAGAGTAAGAGGGAGAACATGTCAAATTAATTTTGTAAGGAAAGTGCAGACGTGGCTCCCAAAGGAGAGAAAGAGGGAGGCGATTGTACAGAACAATTTGAAAACGAAACACGATCGTAAACTATCTTAAACTAAATCCAATTTCAACACACACATCAAGGACAATACACACTTTCGTTTTCATCTCGCGTGACATTTTTATTGTTCACTTATTTCTATAAAGTGGATTTATTTTAACGGAACAGATTTATAAAAGTTATACCATAGTAAAATACTTTGTTATTGTTTAATGGTTACCACCTGAAACTACAACAATGAACAGTAATAGACGAGAAATTCACGTTTATATAGGAAATACTAACATAATATTTTAATTTAAGGGTCTGCTCCAGTAAACGAGAAATCAACCGGAAACGCAACCGCTTCTCACTGTATCCCTATCTAAACAGTGCAATTTCTTGCAGCTGAACTCTTTGACATTGCCTCATTTCAAACCATTTTATATAAATCTATCTTTTGTAATTGAGTTTTGAAAAAAAAAAACTGAATATTCTTTATAACATTTCGGATTCGGCTTGCAAATTATTTTTCATTATTAATTTTTATTGTGTTAGGAAAAAATTCAAACTTTGTACTTACAAAATGTCAATTAGTCTACATAACAAATCAAAAGCATTTAAAAAAATGTAAATTGCAAGACGGATGCGTATTGTGACTGTGATTAAAATGAGACCTTGCAAACAATTTTATGATAAAAAGTAAACGAAATAAATGGTTTGAAATTTAACATTGCTCTTGTGGGATAAAAATCCAAGATGGCCGCCACTACAGCAGACCCTTAATTCCGAGTTTTAAAATTATGGAATCAAAAACTACATTGTTTTCACGATCGATTTAATACTTTTCAAAATATTGAATAAAGCCAGTATCAATACAAAATATAGTAATTCATTCAGTTGAATATAATATATTGTCTTTTAACCAAGCCTTTCCTTAATCCATATACATGTTAAATAATTTCTTTTATTATAAAGTTGTAGGATCAATTAGTACCTCAGCCTGGACGGCAAATCTAATTACAAGTACAAACAAGCTTACCGAGTTAAACATATAACATGAATTGTAATAAAGGTTAAAACACAACGAATCGGGCCTACTCTTAATAAAGATTAAAGACGCGAATGATTTCAAAATACGCTTACAAGTAAGTTTAAGGTAGCAGAGCAATCAGATGTTTATTTTACTTACAATGAAAATCTACTATGAGACGAACTATGTACTTTAAAAGGAAACATATTTTTTAATATTAAATGTATTTCCAAAATTATTTGTAAACTACAGTATTTTCCCTTTCAGGCAGATTCCTTTTTAGATTGGTATGCATTAACTGTAGGAAGTAAGAACAGAGATTTGTGTTATCTCCGAATAGTAAGTCGGCACTCACAGTCTATACCAAGCACATGGGTCATTAGGTTTTTTCATGACATCTATCTGTCACCCTACCACTAATTTGTCTTTTCTTTGCCCCCCTGTTTTCTACGAACGGTAATCTAAATCACTTATCACAAACTTGAATACACTAAACTGCATAACAACACTAAAACACAAAATTTAATCCACAATGCCACAAACGGCGTCCTGTCAGTGACTGCAGTCTTCTAAAACCAAACCAACCTAACCTAACATAACCTAACCTAATATTTATTGGTATGCGTTCCAATCAGTTGGTATGCTACAGCAAGGGGCTATGAAACTATTCGGAGGGAAATATCCCGTACCTCTGGCGAGGCGACCCTTCTTGATCCTCTTTAATGAGCGGGGCAGTTTCATCATTTCAAAAGTACCTAAAATATCGGGACAGTTCACGTGCCCCCCCCCCCCCCCCCGTCAATAGACAGACAATCAACGCAAGGTCGAGGTGGAAAACAAACGAAACCCGTTGATTGGAAGGATTCTGACGATGAAACATATGCTCTGAAACGCGTAAAAGCAAATAACAAATAGGAAAAGTCACAGACGGATTAAGTACATTCAAAGTTATCTATTCAAATGTTTGTCTTGCATACTAGTACTTGATAGTTTTAAATCTGTGATTATATATCAACCAATGGTTAGGAAAACTCGGAATAAACCCGTTTAACAATGCAAAACACTTTTAAGTAAAACACACAATTATAATTACAATTTTTCAAAATTGGATTAATTATATTAATTATACCCCCGACATTTCCGAACTGAGAGTAATTGATCAAAAAGTAGAAATAAACGACAAGTAGGCCTATAAACGATACCAATCGAACATACGCAATAGA